>ML309832.1:0-21636 GCA_005239505.1 Nicotiana paniculata | reverse complement strand
GAGAGAGAGAGAGACTGCGAAGTAGAATGCAGTATTCAGAATGGAATTCGTGTTTTTCAGTGTTTGGAAAAATAAGCGATGCCTCAGAATTTATAGGCAACTATTGGAAGAGGCGTGATGTCTGTTCAGGAAAAAAAATGTCTGTTCAGGAAGGAAAACAAGCAAAGGCAGCGTTTTTGGATTTTAGTTAATTTCGTTAATGAACTAACTGACATTTAATTTAATTATTAAATAATTAATTAAATAAACTTTGTCCAAAAATAATCTTATCGATCGATTGACAAATCCAAATCCGAAGCCGAAGCCGAAGCCGAAGCCGAGCCGAGCGAGGATACATCCTCTTCAACTCCTTTAAGCCGAAGCCGAAGAGACGAAGCCGAGCCGAGCGAGCGACGANTACTATTAGTGGTCTTTATGGGTATTAATTACACTCCTAATTTAATGATATCGTTTATTCCTTCTAATTTCACTCCCCCCCCCCCCCCACGTTTCTCTCTCCAATTCCCACACCTTCACCCACGTTTCCCTCCCACACCCATAATTTTCTGGAACGAAATTGTATTATAAGCGTACGATGGGACGAATTTCATGTTATCCAATTCATCTTCTTCATCTCTAACATCCTCTGCATCAGATGATCCATTATAGCTCGGATTAAAATCTTGATTGCAGGCTACTTGAGTTGCTGGAGAATTTTCAACCTTAGCCCAATCATTGGATCTGAAAATATTCTCGAAGTCCATAAAAGATAGTTCAGGTTCATCTTTAAATTTGCAATAGGAAGCCTAGGAATCTTGACGTCAAAGATTAGCAACGAAATTTCATCCAGACAACATAACTCATAAATAAATAATCAATTGAATCTTTACCAAACCAACTGTTAAGGTTTTTATTTTAAAAAAGAGAAGATTTTGATATAGGTTAAATACATTACCTACTGCTCAAACTTGGCATAATATCATGGTGCCTCTTTATCTTTACGGTATACGTATTGAACATCTTAAATTATCTAAGTATGTGTTATGTAAGTCAATCGTATGAGGATTAAATGAGATTATGACTTTGAGAGAGTTCAGGTTCATCTTTAATCTACAAATAATTTATAATTTATCTACAAAATATCTACAAACTGGGTGTATTGAATTTTAATTCCCAATTCCCATTCAATTGTAGTTTAATTGGGATTTTCGACATAATTGTGTTTTTTGCAGATGATTTGTAGAAGTTTTAGTTATTTTTTATTTGTGAAAACAGAAAACAAAGTATCTACAATCAGAATACAAATAATCTATAATTTATCTACAAAATATCTATAAACTGAGTACGTTGAATTTTAATATCCCAATTCCCATTCAATTGTAGTTTAATTGGGATTTCGACATAATTGCGTTTTTTCTACCATCAGAATACAAATAATCTATAATTTATTCTACAAACTGTGTACATTGAATTTTAATATCCCAATTCCATTCAATTGTAGCTTAATTGAGATTTTCTACATAATTGATTTTTTTTGCAGAAAATCTCTTGGTAGAAAATCATTTAAACACAATTCCCGAGGCCAATTTGACCAGAGAGCATGTCAACTATCTCTGTTGCAACAGTCGTCTTCTGTGTGCTGCCCAATTCAACTTTGAGTTGTGATGCTACACTTTGATTTACAATGTTGCACTAAGACTTCAAGCAGCCTGATTGACAATATGCTTAATACATTCTGCTAAGTCCCTGTATTTTGGTGGGATCTGCTTGTCAATCTCACACCTCTTAAAATACAAGAAATATATAAATAAAAAGAGTAGACCCAGAAATATTTATATTAAAAAAAAAACACCCTTTTGCTTCTTTTAGCTGTGGAATCTTCAGATTTCTCTTCTATTATTGTCAAGAAATGGTTTTTCCTTTCAAGAAAACTAGAAGGGTCACTTTGGTTTCACTCATGGTAACAAGCTTTAAGTAATTGTGTGAATTGAAAATGATTTACGTATATGTATATGTAGGTATAGCTAAAATTATAAAAAAAAGTGTATATTGTGTATATAAATAATGGAAGATTGATGAGTAGAAAGAAGCAGAGAAGCTAGTTACAGCTGTAGATAGCGATGATGAAGATAATAAGTTGGTTTTCGTCTGTCCAGCTCAATTAGAATATTTAGTTCCTGATTTGTAGCGCGCCTAATTAGGAAGAAATCAGCTCCTACTAATTGGTATTTAATGAATGGTATAATATTTGTAGAATAACTATGAACATGGCGAGTAAATATGAAACTATGCACATTTTTTGTAATAAAATGTCATATATGGTATAGGAGGGAAAAAATCAATTTGCATAATGTCTTGGCTGAATATTTTTTTTGTTCTCCATCATCATGAACAAAAAAAAAATTCATCATGAACCATTATTTACATTTTTGTATAATCATCTGGTATTCGATATTTACGGGTCTGACTAATCAAAATTCGTGCGAACATGCTCATTAAGGAGGAAATGAACATTCTCTAATAAGGGTTTATCGAGACTTTTGTTTAAAGGTGGGTGAATTCTAGAGGTGAATCCAGAATTTAAACTTCATGAATCCAACTTTGACGGTTCTTAGTATTGAAACTATTATATATCAAAGTTATGGGTTTTACATATATTTTTTGTTGTAATTCTAATAAATTTTACACGTAAATTTATGTTTCGCATAAAAAATTATAAATTCAATTGATCTCGTACCTTTAATGCTCCATCCATCCCAGATGAATTTTATCCATCCATCACATTCCTTGATGGTCATCATGAACAACTATAATGGTGGAGTCGATCTAGTACTCATTTTTTAAAACGGAATAACTTTTTACCTTACGTTTTTTCTTTCTTTAAGAAATGGTAGGGGTGGAGAGATTTTGTGATTTTTCGGATGAGTGTGACAACCCAAAGGGTCATCACCTATTTCGTGCTTCCGAGGCCTTGGAAACCTCATTTAGGGTTGCCTCGATTTGCGTGCGCGATCTGGGTGTGTAGCCGGAAAGCTAAATATGAAATTTTGTGAGATAAGTTTTGATATGAAAATGATTACTTCGGTCAACATTCTGGGTAAACGGACCAGGACCCGTGATTTGAGGTTCTCGGAGGGGTCCGTAGGAAAATATGGGACTTGGGCGTATGCCCGGAATCGAATTCCGAGGTCCCAAGCCCGAGAAATGAATTTTTGAGTAAACATTATTTTCTGAAAATATTTGAGGAAATTGATAATGAAATCTGATTAGAAAGCGATGGTATCGGGCCCGTATTTTGGTTCCGGCGCCCGATACAGGTCTTATATATGGTTTAAGTCCTTTCTGTAGAGTTTGGTTGAAAACGGATCTTATTTGTCGTGTTTCGGACTTAAAATGGAAAAAATTTGATGTTTTATGAAATTTGCTAGAATTCAGGATTTTGAGGCTTAATTCGATGAATATGATATTATTTTGGAGATTTGATCGCACGGATAAGTTCATAGGATGTTTTTGAGGTAGTGTGTATATTTGGTTTGGAGCCCCGAGGGCTCGGGTGGGTTTTGGATAGGCCACGGATTTTATGGTTGAACTTGGAAAAATTTGCTGGTGCACAGGTCAATGCGAAGCCAGCATCGCAAATGAGAAGGTGCGTATGGGCAAGCCTGATCGCAAATGCGAAGGGTAGTCACAAATGCGACGTTTGCCATCGCAAATGCGAACTCCCCTCTTCTTCCTAAGGTCGCAAATGCGACATATGGATCGCAAATGCGAAAGCTGTGAATTTCTGAAGGGTTCGCAATTGCGAACTCCAGTTCGCAATTCCCATGCCAACCAGTGGCCTGCAATGCACTTAAACCGAATTTTGACTCCATTTTTCATACTTTCTCAAACTCAAACACACTTAGGCGATTTTTCCAAGAAGAAGATTTCTTCCAAATCATTTCTTCCATGGGTGAATTTGGGTGTTTTGGGTAGAACTTAGGTTTTTCTAAAATTGGTGTTTGAGTGGGTGATTGACCTCCGATTTGATAGATTTTCATATTTTTAGACTCGTGAGTGAATGGGTGTCCGAATAATATATTTTTTACCCGATTCTGAGACGTGGGCCCGGGGAACTTATTGGGCAATTTTGCCTAATTTCGCGTCTTAATTTTGAGTTAAATCATAGAATCAGTTGCTTGAGATGTTATTCACGATATGTAATTGGATTGAATAGATCTGGGCCATTTGGAGTCGAGTACTCGTGGCGAGAACGTGGTTTCTAGTTGATTTTGAGCCGGGGCGAGGTAAGTATCTTGCCTAACCTTGTGTGGGGGACTTTCCCCTTAGGATTGAGTCTTCTCTGTTGATTGTATTCCTTGTACGCGAGGTGACGAGTGCGTGCTCAGATTTATTTGTGGAAAATTTTCCCTTATTAGGCTCTTATCTCCTTGTAATAACTGAGTATGAAGTTGTTTTTGATATGATTGAGTTCCCTGTTATTAGTTTCGCCTCTACATGTGTTTATTTGGAAATTATTTGCCCTTTTTGGTTTATTCTTGTTGCATAATTGGCTCTTACTTTGTTTAACTGAAAATCCCTACCCTTCTATAGTCGCGTTACCTTCATAATTGCTTGTCTCTATTCGGAAATCATTAGGATCTCTTATGTAATTAATTGGTCCTAATAGAGGTTACAGTTATCTTTCCTCTGCTCATCCTTACTTGAAATCATTGTATATTCTTCGTAACTTGCCCAACTATAAAAGAAGTTAGATATGCCATGTTTAAGTTGATAATTCCTTATTTGAAATTATTTGATTCATGTTAACTTCCTTGTTGTTAAACTACGTATTATGGAATTGTTGTTTCATATTATTCTCCCTTGTTGCGTTGTTCTTATTACGCTTAGTATTCTCTGTTATGTTTACTCCTCGTGAACTAGTTGTACCGTCTCATGGTGAACGGAGGCACCTGAGTTGACTTCCTTGTGTTATTCTTGTAAACATTGTCATTTGTTGTGTTGTACTTGTTGATATTGTGATGCACGAGGTTTCTGCCGTGCTAGTGTTGATATTGTGATGCACGAGGTTTCTGCCGGACTAGTGTTGATATTGTGATGCACGAGGTTTCTACCGTGCTATTGTTGATATCGTGATGCACGAGGTTTCTGCCGTGCGATTGTTGATATTGTGAAGCACGAGGTTTCTGTCGTGCTATTATTGATATTGATGTATTCCACATGCATCGTAATAAGGCGGGATATGTTTATATGCTTATATGTGGGTTGCGCATGTGGCAGAATAAGGTGGGAACATTATGATGCACGTGTGAAGGAATAAGGCGGCACTTATTATATTGTTATTAGCACACGTGGCGAAATAAAGTGGGCTATGTCAGGGGTTAGTTGTAAAGAGTTGTGACGGCCTGTGGAGGCATTCCTATGTTGTTTCATATTGTTATTGTGGGTTGCTTACCTGTGTGAGCCTTATCGCTTGGGAGTTGTGAGGAAACATAGTACGTGCGGTTCGTTCTCCTTTTTGTGTTACTAGCTAGTAGAATTCTTGTTAAAACACTTGCACAAGCATAGCATAGACATAGTTGAACACTCCTATTAGAGGTGAATTTATCCTAATTTTGCTAAGGGTGGAAGTACGCCCTCGTCTATCCATCATATATGTGAAATTAGCCCTAGTTAGCCAATTAGTTGTCAGCATGACTGTGAGACTGATGGGGCACATGTTGCCAAGTGTTAGATTTTAGATGCTGGGGTTTCCTGAGTTGTGGTTTGACCGAGATTTGGTAAGACTGTGGAAAGAGTTGAGTAAGACCTTATGTGAACATCATTAGAGGTTATGAGTTATTGATTTGTTTTCCCCTTACTGTGTTGTGACCTTAGGATTTGGATTGTGATTTTGCCGTCATTACGTATCATCATTTATCATTTCCTCGTTGTTGCGTACTGTTCTTTCTCCCTTATGATGAATTGTAGCATTAATGTTCTCTTGTGCAGTCTTTACACATTTATATGTCATTTCCGTTGTACCTATGATTATACTATTTATTTGACCGGTAGGTGTCTCGAATGTCCCTCGTCACTACTCCCCGAGGTTAGTCTTGATACTTACTGGGCACTGCCGTGGTGTGCTCATGCTACTCTTTTGCACATTTTGTTTTGTGCAGATACATGTACTCCCTTTCAGTTCTGTCAGCATCAGCCTTAGAAGGAGGCGTTTCTACAGAGACTTCGAGGTATATCTGCTATGTCCGCAGACCGAAGAGTCACTTTCTATCTTCTGTAATAAGTATAGCCCTTCAGTATTTTTTTTCCCTTTGTTTAGAAATCCTTGAGTCAGAGCTTCTTATGTATCCTTAGCTTGTGATTGGTGAGTTTCCGGGTTTTGGGAATTGTGTTAGCTTCGGGAGCTGTTGTTGTATGTGCCGAGCAGCACCTTAAACGCTATTTATTTTACTAATTTAGTTTTAATTACTTTCTTTGAAATTATGGTTTATCTTCAGCATTGTTAGGCTTACCTAGTTGTAGGGACTAGGTGCCGTCATGACATGTTCACGGAGGACGAACTGGGGTCGTGACAAGTTGGTATCAGAGCACTAGGTTCATAGGAGTCACAGATCACAAGCCAGTTTATTAGAGTCTCGTAGATCGATACAGAGACGTTTGTACTTATCTGCGAGAGGCTATGCAACCGTTAGGAAAATTCTACTTCATTTGATTTCCTTGTCGTGCGAGATTTTCGACATTTGCAATCCTAAACCTCTGTCTTCTACTCTCTCATAGATTGTAAGGACACGTACTACCCTAGGTGATCAGGCACCCGCGCCCCCTACTGCAACCATCGGAGGTCGGGGCCAGGGTAGAGTTCAAGGATGCGCACGTGGTTCAACGAGAGCACCTGCGCGAGCGGCTGCTGAGGTACCGCCAGCAGATCCAGCCGGAGTCCAGGCACCTGACACGCCTACTGCTACTATTACTCCAGCCCTTCAGGATACTTTGGCACAGTTCATGAGCATGTACACCACTTTGGCTCAAGCAGGGTTGCTTCCCCTTGCTGCAGCCATATCCCAGCCCGGGGGAGGAGCACAGACTCCCGCCGTCTGCACTCCTGAGCAACGAGCACATGTTGAGCAGGTCCCTGAGATTATTCATGCGCCGCATGCAGCACCGGTTCAGCCCGAGGGCATGGCAGCGGCTTCCGAGAAGGAGTAGATGAGACTAGACAGGTTCAAGAAGTATGATCCTCCAGTATTCAGTGGATTAGCGTCAGACGATGCCTTGGGGTTTCTTGATGAGTGTTACCGCATTCTCCGTACTATGGGTATCTCTAGATCGAGCGGGGTTTCTTTCACTACTTTCTAGCTTCGAGGATACGCCTATGATTGGTGGCACACCTATGAGTTAGACAGCCCAGACGAGGCAACATCACTGACTTGGACCCAATTTTCAGATATGTTCCTGAGAGAGTTTGTTCCACAGAGCCTCAGGGATACATGGCGCGCGGAGTTTGAGCATTTGCGCCAGGGTGCTATGACCGTCTCGGAGTATGCTGTCCGTTACACCAGTTTGGCTAGGCATGGCTCAGCCTTAGTTTCTACTGTTCGCGAGAAAGTTCGCCGGTTCATTGAGGGGCTTATCCCTAGCATCAGATCCAGTATGGCTCGTGAGTTGGATATGGATATTCCATATCAACAGGTGGTGAACATTGCTAGGAGGATAGAGTGTATTCAGGCTAGAGAGAGAGAGGGCAAGCAAGGTCACCATGGTAGAGGTTTTGCAGGTCAGCCAGTCTAGTTCGCGCTTCAGGCTTTGCATGGTGACTCAGGTGTTCATGGGTCTCGAAGTACCCGTATCGCACAGTTTCCACCGCCTCATCAGCAGAGGGGGTGCTTTGGGTGTGGAGATACTAGCCACATGGTGAGAGATTGTCCCAGACTTCGAACCAATGTGTCACATCAAGGTATTCAGGCAGGTAGAGGGCGCTCAAGAGGGGGAGGCCCGACTCGTTGATGTGTTTACATGGTAAGCTTGAGGCCGGTGCGCCAGTTGAATGTCATTCAGGTACGGACTCGATTTGTTATAGAGGGGAACTATCTGTAGTTCCTCACAGTTCTGCTTATCGGGGTGAGTACCCTTATCTGTTGTCCCACTTATGGGCGTGTTTCATGATTTTTACTCTGTTTATGTGATTATCCTGATGGGAATTTCGATGAGTGATAGTTGTATCTATCGTCTGTTTCTAGTTGTTGTTGAGAGTTATGAGGCTGGTAGTAAATTCATGTTGCCTGTTTCGGTAGGTTTGATGTGATTTCTGAGTATTCTTGGTTACGAGCTGTGATTCTATGATCCACTGGTATGGGAGCCAATCTGTGTTGTGAGTTGTAGACGGAATTGATCTAGTGTGAGTCTCTATATGAGTTGAGGTATATCCTACTTGTGATTCAGTGTTAAGGGCGGGACCCTCGTGATTTCGGGTGAATTTATATGTTGAGAACGGGCTGTGTACCGCGGTGAGGGTTAAATAAGTATAAGATCCTTGTGAGTCTTTTGTATACTTTCATTCTTTCTTGTTAGTTGTTTTGTAAAACATAAATTGTGCTAGTTTGACTTGTTTGATAGTTCCCTTATGTGTTTCCCTTCGCATATCCAGTCATTTTCGTTCTATGCTTCGTTAGTTTTAGCTTGTGGGGTGTGTGCCCGTTGGTATTAGCTGAGGTGAGGTTATTCGAGTGTTTTGTTATATGGTTATTGTGGTTATTGTATCATCGCCAGTGTCATGGAGGTTTAAAAAGAGTTCCTATTGAATATGAGGCTTATGGACGGTACGGATTTGATCTCAGGCAAGTATTGCTATCAGAAGTGTTATTATGAGCCTATGTGTCATGTTCCATATTGTGTGGTCGTGCCCTATGGGTATAGTCATGAGTTAATGCAGCTGGTTGGGGCTAATATCGGATGTGGATTTAGAATCGGGTATTTTGGAAATGAGTAAAAGGTCAGAAATTGAGGTAGGAGGCTTATTAGTAGTAATAGAAAAGCTGAATTGTGGTTGTGGTGGTGTTGTCAGTCTTATGTAGACTGGGGTGACGTGGGATCACCCGCGTGTGTGTGTTGGAAATGCGCAATCATGATTTGATGAGTCCAAAGAAAATCTTAGCACGTTCGAGGACGAACGTTTGTTTTAGAGGTGGAGAATGTGACAACCCAAAGGGTCATCACCCATTTTCTTACCCATTCCGTGCTTCCGAGGCCTTGGAAACCTCATTTAGGGTTGCCTCGATTTGCATGCGCGGTTCGGGTATGTAGCCGGAAAGCTTAAATATGAAATTTTGTGAGAAAAATGTTAAGTTTTGATATTAAAATAAATAAATTTTACTTCGGTCAACATTCTGGGTAAACGGATTCGGACCCGTGATTTGAGGGTCCGTAGGAAAATATGGGACTTGGGCGTATGTCCGGAATCGAATTCAGAGATCCCAAGCCCAAGAAATAAATTTTTGAGTAAAAATTGTGTTATGAAAATATTTAAGGAAATTGATAATGAAATCTGATTAGAAAGCGATGGTATCGGGCCCGTATTTTGGATCTGGTGCCCGGTACAGGTCTTATATATGGTTTAAGTCCTTTCTGTAGAGTTTGGTTGAAAACGGATCTCGTTTGTCGTGTTTCAGACTTAAAATGGAAAATTTTGATGTTTTATGAAATTTGCTAGAATTCATGGATTTTGAGGCTTAATTCGATGAATATGATGTTATTTTGGCGATTTGATCGCACAGATAAGTTCATAGGATATTTTTGAGGTAGTGTGTATATTTGGTTTGGAGCCCCAAGGGCTCGGGTGAGTTTTGGATAGGCCACGGATTTCATTTTTGAACTTGGAAAAATTTGCTGGTGCACAGGTCTGCAGGCTTCGCATTTGCGAAGCCAGCATCGCAAATGCGAAGGTGGGTCTGGGAAAGCCTGATCCCAAATGCGACCAAGAGGTTCGCAAATGCGAAGGGTATTCGCAAATGCGACGTCTGCCATCGCAAATGCGAACTCCCCTCTTCTGCCTAAGGTCGCAAATGCGACATATGGATCTCAAATGCGAAAGCTGGGAATTTCTGAAGGGTTCGCAATTGCGAACTCCAGTTCACAATTGCCATGCCAACCAGTGGCCTGCAATGCACTTAAATCAAATTTTGACTCCATTTTTCATACTTTCTCAAACTCAAACACATTTAGGCGATTTTTCCAAGAAGAAGACTTCTTCCAAATCATTTGTAAGTTGGTTTTACTCAATTCTTTCAATCATTAACATCATTTAACATGTTTTCAACTTAAAATCAAAGATTTCCATGGGTGAAATTGGGTGTTTTGGGTAGAACTTAGGTTTTTCTAAGATTGGGGTTTGAGTGGGTGATTGACCTCCGATTTTAGAGATTTTCATATGTTTAGACTCGTGAGTGAATGGATGTCCGAAAAATATAATTTTTACCCGATTCTGAGACGTGGGCTCGGGGAACTTATTGGGCAATTTTGCCTAATTTCGCGTCTTTGTTTTGAGTTAAATCATATAATAAGTTGATTGAGATGTTATTCATGATATGTAATTGGATTGAATAGATCTGGGCCATTTGGAGTCGAGTACTCGTGGCGAGAATGTGGTTTCTAGCTGATTTTGAGCCGATTCGAGGTAAGTATCTTGCCTAACCTTGTGTGGGGGACTTCCCCCTTAGGATTGAGTCTTCTCTGTTGATTGTATTCCTTGTACGCGAGGTGACGATTGCGTGCTCGGATTTATTTGTGGAAAATTTGCCCTTATTAGGCTCTTATCTCCTTGTAATTACTGAGTATGAAGTTGTTTTTGATATGATTGAGTTCCCTGTTATTAGTTTCGCCTCTACATGTGTTTACTTGGAAATTATTTGCCCTTTTTGGTTTATTCTTGTTGCATAATTTACTCTTGCTTTGTTTAACTGAAAATCCCTACCCTTCTATAGTCGCGTTACCTTCATAATTGCTTGTCTCTTTTCGGAAATCATTAGGATCTCTCATGTAATTAATTGGTCCTAATGGAGGTTACAGTTATCTTTCCTCTGCTTATCCTTACTTGAAATCATTGTATATTCTTCGTAACTTGCCCAACTGTAAAAGAAGTTAGATATCCTATGTTTAAGTTGATAATTCCTTATTTAAAATTATTTGATTCATGTTAACTTCCTTGTTGTTGAACTACGTATTATGGAATTGTTATTTCATATTATTCTCCCTTGTTACGTTGTTCTTATTACGCTTAGTATTCTCTGTTATGGTTACTCCTCGTGAACTAGTTGTACCATCTCCTGGTGAACGAAGGCACCTGAGTTGATTTCCTTGTGTTGCTCTTTTAAACATTGTCATTTGTTGTGTTGTAAGTGTTGATATTGTGATGCACGAGGTTTCTGCCGTGCTAGTGTTGATATTGTGATGCACGAGGTTTCTGTCATGGCAGTGTTGATATTGTGATGCACGAGGTTTCTGCCGTGCTAGTGTTGATATTTTGATGCACGAGGTTTCTGCCGTGCTAGTGTTGATATTGTGATGCACGAGGTTTCTTCCGTGCTATTGTTGATATCGTGATGCACGAGGTTTCTGCCGTGCGGTTGTTGATATTGTGAAGCACGAGGTTTCTTCCGTGCTATTGTTGATATCGTGATGCACGAGGTTTCTGCCGTGCGGTTGTTGATATTGTGAAGCACGAGGTTTCTTCCGTGCTAGTTTTGATATTGATGCATTTCACATGCGGCGTAATAAGGCGGGACATGTTTATATGCTTATATGTGGGTTGCGCATGTGGCGGAATAAGGTGGGAACATTATGATGCACGTGTGGCGGAATAAGGCAGCACTTATTATATTGTTATTTGCACACGTGGCGAAATAAGGTGGGCTATGTCAGGGGTTAGTTGTAAAGAGTTGTGACGGCCTGTGGAGGAATTCCTATATTGTTTAATATTGTTATTGTGGGTTGCTTAGCTGTGCGAGCCTTATCGCTTGGGAGTTGTGAGGAAACATCGTATGTGCGGTTCGGTCTCCTTTTTGTGTTACTAGCTAGTAGAATTCTTGTTAAAACACTTGCACAAGCATACACGTAGTTGAACACTCCTATTAGAGGTGAATTTCTCCTGATTTTGCTAAGGGTGGAGGTACGCCCTTGTCTATCCATCATATATGTGAAATTGACCCTAGTTAGCCAGTTAGTTGTCAGCATGACTGTGAGACTGATGGGGCACAGGATGCCAAGTGTTAGATTTCAGATGCTGGGGTTTCGTGAGTTATGGTTTGACCGAGATTTGGTAAGATTGTGGAAAGAGTTGAATAAGACCTTATGTGAACATCATCACAGGTTATGAGTTATTGATTTTTTTCCCCGTACTGTGTTGTGACCTTAGGATTTGGATTGTGATTTTGCCGTCATTACGTATCATCATTTATCATTTCCTCGTTGTTGCGTACTGTTCTTTCTCCCTTATGGTGAATTGTAGCATTAATGTTCTCTTATGCAGTCTTTACACATTTATATGTCATTTCTGTTGTACTTATGATTATACTGTTTATTTGACCGGTAGGTGTCTCGACTTTCCCTCGTCACTACTCCACCGAGGTTAGTCTTGATACTTACTGGGCACCGTTGTGGTGTGCTCATGCTACTCTTCTACACATTTTTGTTGTGCAGATACAGGTACTCCCTTTCAGTTCTGTCAGCATCAGCCTTGGAAGGAGGCGTTTCTATAGAGATTTCGAGGTATATCTGCTACGTCCGCAGACCGAAGAGTCACTTTCTATCTTCTGTAATAATTAGAGCCCTTCTGTATTTTTTTTTCCCTTTGTTTAGACATCCTAGAGTCAGAGTTTCTTATGTATCCCTTAGCTTGTGATTGGTGAGTTTCCGGGTTTTGGGAATTGTATTAGCTTCGCGAGCTGTTATTGCATGTGCCGAGCGGTACCTTAAATGCTGTTTATTTTAATAGTTTAGTTTTAATTACTTTCTTCCGAAATTATGATTTATCTTCCGCATTGTTAGGCTTACTTAGTTGTAGGGACTAGGTGCTGTCATGACATGTTCACGGAGGACGAACTGGGGTCGTGACAATGAGAAACGAAATAAATTTAGTTAATGATATTGGATTCTGTGATTCAATATTTCACACCTAATCTTTCAACTATTTTATGTTCAAAAGTTATAATCACTGCCATAAGCAGCCAAACAAGTTAAAATTATGTTACGTAATTAAATTGAATATCCTTTATAGTAGTAATTGTTTTCTGTTGCAACCAACTCTTCCTTTCTTGTGAGGAACCGCAAGAAATAAATAAATGTTTCTAACAAGACGAGCAATCTTTTAATAGCAATCTTTAATTAACCGTGTGAAACCTTAAATAGCAACAAAACTTATACTGCTCCCTCCGTCCCATATCATGTGTCATATTAATTTTTTACATACCCCTTAAGAAATATAAATTAGAAATGAGATTGGACTATTTTATCCTTATTTATATCATAAGAAATAATCTCTCTTTATTGAAAATTTATTATATTTATGTATTATCTTCATCTTCAAGAAAAAATATTATAAGCGTAAAAGGGGAAAAAATAATAATTTAAGACAATTATTTTAAAATCATGACTGTTAATATGAAACGAAGGGATTAGTTAGTTATGGATTTGTGCATTCTAAAATTGGTCAACAAGAACATTAATACTAGATTATAATGCCAGCTATGTGGAGACCTTATTACCAGCTTCCAGTTTGCTGTATGGAGAGCAAATTTAGCACCAATTAAAGATGGGAACAGGCCAACAAAAATTTTACGCCATCACCTTTAATTTCTTTTTCTATAATGTTGAATAGTACTACTGTCTTTAATAGTTATATAAGTGTAACGATTTGGTCGGTCGTTTTGAGTATTACAATCCCGTTCTTTCATTTACTGCTCAATTTATTGCTTTGTGGTTATTTTATGACTTACCGGATTAGTTGGTTCGGGCCTGTAAGAATTTCAGAGTGAATTGAGATACTTAGTCTTACAATTGAAAACTTAAGTTGGAAATTTGACTGGATGTTGACTTATGTGTAAACGACCCCAGAATAGAGTTTTAATGATTCCAATAGCTCCGTATGGTGATTTTGGACTTAGAAGCGTGTCCGAAAAATTATTTGGAAGTCCGTAGTGAAATTAGGCTTGAAATGGCGAAAATTGAATTTTTGGAAAGTTTGACCGAGGTTGACTTTTTAATATCAGAGCCGGAATCCGATTCTGGAAATTGGAATAGGTCTGTTATGTCATTTAAGACTTATGTGCATAATTTGAGGTCAATCAGACGTGATTTGATAGGTTTCGATGTCGTTTTTAGAAATTCGAAGTTTTAAAGTTCATTAGGCTTGAATTAATGTGTGATTCGTGTTTTTAGCGTTGTGTGTTGTGATTTGAGGTTTCAACTAAGTTTGTATGATGTTTTAGGACTTGTTGATATATTTGGTTGAGGTCCTAGGGTCCTCGGTTGAGTTTCGGATAGTTAACGGATCGAATTCGGACTTAGAAGAAATCTAAAAGTTTCTGCCTTCTGGTGCTATCACACCTGCGGAACAATCCTCACAGGTGCAACTACCAATGCGCAGAAGCGGATTTGGGCTTGGCTTGGGCTGCGTCGCAGATGCGTGAAGAATTCCGTATCTGCGAGCCCGCAGGTGCGAGCCAGGCTCCGCAGATGAGGAGTGAATAGGATCAGCCTTGGACCGCAGAACGGATGCTTCGTCGCAGAAACGAGTCCTTAGAAGCGGACTCCTTGTCCGTAGGTGCGATGGAAACTGCAGGAGCGAAGGAAAATCTCGCACCTACGAGATCGTATGTGCGGCTAAGCTGATCGTAGGTGCGAGAATCCCTAATCAGAACAAAAACAGAAGGGTCCGAGATTTTCTCATTTTTGGACATTCCAAACACAGGTTGAGGCGATTTTCAAAGAGAATTCACGGGAAAACTTGAGGTAAGTCACTTGTGATCAGTGTTAGTCAATAATATTAGATTATCATTGAGTATTTCGGCTAGATTACATGTTTTGAGGTGAAATTAGAGGATTTGGGTGTAGGGATTTCAAAATAAGAATTCGATATTTGGAGGTCGAGTTGAGGTCGGACTTTGATAAATTTGGTATGGTTGGACTCGTGGTTGAATGGACATTCATATTTTTTAAATTTTGTCAGGTTTCGAGATGTGGGCCCCACAAGCAATTTTTGGGTGAAATTTCGGATTTTGTTGGAACATTAGTATTTTCATATGGAATTAATTCATATAATTTGTTTTGACTTAATCGAATAACTTGTGGCTAGATTCGAGGCGTTTGGAGGCCGATTCGCGAGATAAAGGCATTGCAGAATAAAGAATTACACGATTTGAGATAAGTAACAGTTCTAAATTTGGTCTTAAGGGTATGAAACCCCGGATTGTTGTGATATGTAATTGATTTTGAGGTGACGTGCATGCTAGGTTACGGGCGTGTGGGCGTGCACCGTAGGAATTGTGACTTGTCAATTCCATGAAACTGTGTAGTTGAATAATCTGTTGATATCCGTATATTTTTCAACGTATTAGTGAAATTGATTTATAAATCATGTTTAAACTATGTGTTGACATTGTTGGGACCCACAGAGGTAGTTTACATGTGGAATTATCTATTAAATTGATGTTTCATACGCAATCACAAATTTTACTTGAATATTACATCTTATTCTCTCTTATTCATTATTGGTGCATCATATCATTGATGTTGGACTGCTTATCATGATTTCTGAGAGCCCGAGATACCGAATAGGTTGATGACCGAGGGAGGCCAAGGGACTAATTGTGAGGATATTTAAGGGATCGGGTTATACGCCGCATCATGTTTCATTGATTTATACCATGATTGGCTTCTTACAGCGCTTGGACTGAAGGAGCCCCTCTGAAGTATGTACACACCCCTAGTGAGCGCAGGTACCTACTGAGTGCGAGTGCTCAGTGATTGAGAAGAATGAGTGACCGTGAGGAATAAGTGACCGTGAGGAAAGAGTGATTGTGAGGTTGGAGCGAATGGGAGGATTGAGTAACTGTTACTTTGAGAGGATGCATTGTGTTCAGTATTGCTGCATTTCAGCTATCATATATCACTGTTTTGGAAATTTCTGAAAGACATTATCTTCTTTTTAGGTCGAAGTTGATATGAAATTACTGTGGAATTTTAAATGTTGAACTTGAGAACATGTGTACCCTTTTATGTTGAAAATTACTATATTTGGACGTAGCTATGAAGCTCGTCATTACTTTCAGTTCCTTATTTTGTTATTGTTACTTACGGAGTTGGTTGTAGTCATACTATACCCTGCACTTCATGTGCAGATCCAGGTGATCGCAGACACAGTGGATGCTGATTCTTTCGCATAGTTGATTTTTTGGAGATTCAGAGGTAGCGGCCGTACTTTGCAGACCTTGTCTCTCCTTCCCTATCTTCTGCTTATGGTATTTTGTCTCAAATTATTATAGACTGTGTTTTCCATACTTGTGATGTATAGATGCTCATGCACTCAGTGACACCGGGTTTTGGGGGTGTATTTGTATCTGTAATTGTTAGGTATTTTATTAAATTAAAATTATTATGTTTTCAAACTTAAAATAAAAATGTGGGTTATTGATGTTGTCAACTTGCCTTGTACTGAGATAGGCGCCATCACGACATGTGTGATTTTGGATCGATACAAGTTGGTATCAGAGCCTAGGTTATATAGGTCTCATGAGTCATGAGCAGGTATAGTAGAGTCTTGTGGCTCGGTACGGAGACGTCTGTGCTTATCTTTGAGAGGTTGCCGAACCCTTAGGAATATTTCACTTTCTTGTACTCTGTCGTGCCAATTTGTTAATTCCGGAAACTAAATTTCTATTATTCTATTCTCTCACAGATGGTGAGGACACGTACTACAGGATCAGACAGTCAGCCACCAGTGCCTCCAGTTAGGGCTGCGAGAGGCCAGGGCCATGGTAGAGGCCGGGGCCGACGTAGAGGTCGAGGTGCAGCTCGTACAGCAGTTGGAGCAGCACCTGTAGCACCACTAGTTGCTCCAACTCAGGAGCAAATTCCAGATATAGAAGAGCTGACAGGACCAATTCAAGCACTAGTTGCACCTACTGTTATTCCAGGCCATTAGGAGGCACTAGCACAAATATTGACTGTTTACACTTGTCTTGCTCAGGTGGTTTCGGCTCAGGCCGCACCTGCCACTTCTTAGGCCGGAAGAGGTACTCATACCCCTATTGTGCGTACTCTAGATCAGGTAGTGCAGGAACTTTAGGTACCCGGGACGGGTCGTCTAGTTCACAAAATGAGAAATCAGATTAATATGGAAATAAACAATAAAAAGATAAATGCAAACAACGCAAGTTGAACAATCCTAGCCTTGGGAGATTAGTTACCCTCGAGCTAGAAATATTTTTATCGGTGCCAGAATAGAATGACAGGATGATAAAATTAGAAATAACAATATATTCCTTTATGATGCGTGTTACAATATGTTTAATGAATTTTCAAGTCTCCTTTATACATTAAGGGAGACCTACCTTTTAAGGTATTATTTTATTGTTCTATAAAAGGCAAAAGTCCTTGATTTGCTAACCGTTGGTCCCCTTTTTGACGTGTTATGTGATTTCAGCTGCAATGATCGCTTAGCTGCGGGAATTATAGGCCCATGTCGGGTAAGTTGGCAAAACTTTTTTCGAGATTGTTAGAACCATGACCGGTTATGCCTTCAGTAAACTCGAAGGTGAATCTGGTGGTTTTGATGACTAATTTTGACAATGCTTTGGGTCCGATCGTAATTACCATATTCCGATCATGGCTGACTGTGTTGGACGCTAGATCGAACTTCGAGCTCGACTTTTACCCGATTACATATATATCGACCCTGGCCTACTTTTTTGGATGCTTGATCGAATACAGAGCTCGATTTTACCCGTATACAGATAGTCCCCTCATTTTTTGGAGATTAGGTGACGAGAAACTGTATGAGCTCTCGATTTTCACTTCGGTTAATCATGACGTAAGAGGAAAAAGATAATTAAAACATCCTATCAGTCCAGTCTTTAAGGCATTAAATGTGTGTCAGTTAACGGTCAGCCATTTTAGGAAATGAACCGTCGTTTGAGGAAAGCATATATACCCTTTCATCCATTCATAAGAACTTTCACATTCAAACTCTTGCTCTTGTGCTTTAAGAAAACTTCATCACTCTCATCTTTTAATTTTCTGGCTTAGGTTTAAAACTTTTTACCTTCTGGTTTTTTGAAAGCTTACATAAATTATCTGCTAATCACACCTGCTCTTTTATCAACACCTTCTTTTCTCCTCTATTTAGAAGCAATGGCAAAGACTTCAAAATCCGTTTCTAAAAAAGAAACCCCCTCTTCCTCGAGACCGTCTGAGAATGTTTTGCCTGTTCTTATCGAGGAACCGGCACCGGAACCCCTTCTAAAGATGTTCGTCCCTACGGGGTGACAAAGAAAAGCCGATTTCAAGGTTGAGAAAACCTCCTCGATACGGGTCGGTGCGAGAGGGTTCGAGGTACATATGTTCGGTCATTAACAGTGTCTTCGCCAATTTGTCTTCGCCAAAGTCAAGGAGGACTGCAACTACGTCGATGAGTACGTAGTGGTTCCTACGCCCGAGGAAGCGATCACCACCCACGTAGAGGGTTTTTAAGTGTTTACACTTACCCGTTCACGCTAGGTCCTTTAGATCCAGTTATTATAGCCTTTTGCAAGAGGTATGAGGTGACTCTCGAGCATATTCATCCTTTGTTCTAGAAGATAGTAATTCTCTTTTGCCATCAACCACTTTATGCGCCTGTATAGTCCCCGACTCTATCGAGGGATTAATCAATCTTGCACATCGGTCCAGTAAGGCCCCATTCTCGAGCATCGATGAAGATCGGGATCGAGACTGGTTGGGCCGATTCGTCTGAGTGAAGACCTCAGATATAATCATTGCCGAGTACATGTCATTTCCTTAGAAGTGGAACATGTCATGTAAGTACAATGTTAATTTCAAAGTTTTGTTCATTACTCTTTCTCCTTTTCTTTTCTCATTAGTGCCTTGTGGCGATGTAACTGTTGCTCGAATTCCGAAAGCAATTCCTCGACTCAAGGAGTGGGTCGAGGGTATTGCAACACAGAAATCTTACTCTGAGCGCTCATGGCGTGAGCTTTCAAAGGGCCGATGGGAGGCCCATTCTCATGGTGAGATTTTTTCTTTTGAGTTACATTCGACCTTACTTTCACGCTGTCGATTTCTTACTTGTTTTACTTTCCTTTCGCAGGTTTACCAAAAGATGTTGAAATGATACCTCCATTCGGTGATGATAACATTTTCACCGAGCTCCCTGCTCCGAAGAAGGATAAAGAAACAAAAAGAAGAAAAGCTCCGAGCTTTCCGAGCTCCAAAAAGAAGAAACCGTGAGGCGGCTGGTGCACAAATCCAAAAAAAGTACCATCGCCTGAGATCTATCATTGGACTCACTCCACCGGTTGAGGGATGAGTCCGAAGAAGAAGAGAAAGAAGAATAAGAAGAATACTCTGTACGGGTGACCCATGTGAGAAGCTGTACCGAACTGCCGCAAACCAGAGAGGACAATAAAGAGGCAATGACCGAGGCCTCCGAACTAGGGATGGTCGAGGACGTTTTTCCCCGAGCTGGGGAGGTCGACAAAGAGACTGCAACCGATACCTCTCGAGCAGAAGATAATATACCGAAGGACGCACTTGGGGTGATAGATCTCTCTGGGACGCCTTTCTTTACTAACTTGATGATAAATGAGGCTCAGATGCTGAAAGGTCAGCTTTGCAAGGGGCCCCAAGTGTTGATCCTACCTAGAAGCGATCAATCATTATGTTTAGTCCGGAGGATGCCCGGGTTATCTCTGCTCTCGTGGGGGTTGCCAATTATCTTCGGTGCTTGGTGACCGAAAAGGATCAAGACAAGATGAACGAGGTGGAATCGCCATGCCTGTTCAATGAAGCTCAACATGCGTTAAATCGGGTAACTTCAAAGGCCCCTCTAGTATGTACTTAGATTAAGTTGTAAACAAATCGTAACATTTTCCTTTGTGCTTGCAGGAATCGATGCTTCATCATGAGACTTTTCTCCGATCTCGGGAAGAGTTAAAACATCACGAGGCCGAGACTCGGAAGCTTACTGAGATATGTTCTTCTGTGGTGGATGAAATTATTTCAAGTTTTAATTTTGACACTACATTTAATATGCGCATAACGAAAATACTTGAAGGATTTAAATTGTTCTGAAGCATATTAAGGTTCCTGAGAAAATTATTAAAAATAATGCTTCAGCAAATTCTTTGTGGATTAGAGCAATCATGGCGACATGATTTATTTTTGTGTCTAGTGGTAATATATTTTATAACCATGAGTATAATAATATGCTAGCGAGATAAAATTTTATTCCTATATGGAGATATTGAAATACGATCAGTGTTATGTTGCAAAAAGAATCCTTTTTTCCATTCGAATCTCTTTCTCTCTAATCTTCTAGTAAGTAGAAAGCAAACGATTATGTGCAATTAAGTCTCTCTAGCTCCCTATAAAATTCTATAGTGCTACTATAGTACTACTATTGCATAACATGATATTCTTTCTCATGACTTGTTAATGGGGCCCATGTTCCACCCAACTTTAATGAAACAACCTTGGAGCATTATTGCTAAAGCAACATCATTGTATTCTCTTTGGTACGAAAGATATTTTCAGCTTTTGTTTTTTCCTTCTTTTATAATACTTATAAGACTTTCAGGGTAACTTAATAATGAAGAATGTGTAAAATACCAAGAGAGTCAATTAAGGTCAGTGTGATGAATGTAAATGTATGGTCCTTTCTCGTAATTTCGTTGTTGCTTCTTTGCTTGAGCTTCCAAGAAAAGTTTTAAACACTTTCCAAAAGAGAGTGCGACCGATTCCCATACCTGCATCTACATGTCACTTCAGGTCGTTTGGCAGGTTGTATAAGATTAGCGTTGAATAAAATATATTAATAATACAAAAATTAATATTATATGACTTAGTAATGCACGTATTAGTTATATTGATATTATTTTTTATCAATTATTTGGTGCAATATATTAAAAATTATGCAGTTTTTTAAGAAAATTAGTTGTTTACAATAATTTTCTTCATATTTTTTTTAACTTTAAGGGACTTTAATTAATGATAATTTCTTCTTTAATTATGCTAATGAATACATTAATAGCCTTAGTAATTCTAATATCATGATTTGCTATTTATTAGTTATATATGATAATATCAAATTAGTTGTATAACTAGTACTTGTATTAGTAATACATAAGTTGAAAACATGTGTCCAACAAGAGATTAGTAATATAAAAAATTAATACATACATTATTTTCTCTGATGCATCCTACCAAATGGCAATAAAATAATAGTCGACTTCACAGTCAACAAATTAAATATAAAAATCAAAGATATATGGGAGTTAAAAAACCTATTAGTAAAATATAACTTATTGACTTATATTGATATAGTATAAGGAAAACCTTACATATTAGTACATAATATCAATCCATAAAAGTTAAATGCAATAAATATCGTTG
>ML309830.1:0-17200 GCA_005239505.1 Nicotiana paniculata | reverse complement strand
AATCTCTCTCAAGTAATTATGATAATTTACTAAACGCACTCTCTCAAGTTACACTAGTTAGATCGCAATACAATTCACTTTAGATTGCACTCGAGGTATCGTTATCTCTAATCTAACCTCTAAACACTCGGTTATGACTTTCGTCTATACTCCGGGAGTGGTGTTGTTCAAGAAACTACCTAAATATGCACTCTCTCTCAAGTAGATACATAATAAATAGGAATAGTTAATCAAGGGCCCTTTCAATCAACTACAATAAGAACGTAGTTACACAAAAAGAGATTAATCGACCAAAATATATTAATATCACCATGAATTCATCCCCAACGGTTTCTACCAAAATCCTAGACTAAAGAATTTATCTACTCATGTTATTGAGAATCAAAACTAAAAGAAATTGCATAATGGAAATACAAAGTAATGAATACTAGATATAGAAATCAATGTTTGTCACTTCTATGGTGTTTTCTTGTTGAATCCTTTTAATGCCTTCCAAAACTTTTCCGTCTCTCTTCGAATCCTTGTAGTTGTGTTTTATGAGTCTATTTATATGTTTAGGGAGAACCCTAACCGTGTAGGAGACTTCTATTTCAACCGGGAAACACTTAAACTCGTCAAAACTCAGATTTGACCGAACCTGGGACCCCGGGCGTTTGGGCTCTAACGCACCCCTAATGCCAGGGCAGGCCTGGCGTTTGGGCCCTAACGCCCCCCTAACTCCAGGGTCTGCTTGGACTTATGGGGTAAATTCCCCCCTAATGCCAGGTACGGTCAGGCTTTAGGGGGCAAACGACAGGCTATCGCCCGGGTGTCTCCTTTTGCGTATTTTCGACGTATTTGCATCCCTTTAGCTCCGTTTCCATCTCCAATTTAACTACACATGAAATAAACTCCATTAAGAACATAAAAAAGTGTATTTTTATCATTAGCGCACATCAGATGTAAGGTATATTACATATTAAACTATGCATTCTAGCCTCGCATCAGGAGGTCAACAGGTTATGATGTTTCCTGACAAAGAGATCACTGGGTTATGCTAGTGTCTGGGGATGATTAACAGGTTATGCTGATGTCAGAAAAAAGAAGATATCACCAGGTTATGCTGGTGTCTGGTTGGGTGCGAGACCCTATGTTGGCATCAACTGAGGATTGGGGTATCCTTGGTTGGAAAATGTTTGGCCCGGGGTTGAGGACCCTATGCTACTTTTAAGGTCGCATCATATTCAACTTCATTTCTTCTTTTTTTTTTCTTCTTTTTTTATATGCGGGAAAAGATTTTTGGAGGAAACTCCCTTTCTTTGGAGTCAATGCTGCAGAGTTCCTTCTAGCTCTTGCGCGATTCCTTTTTATTGCATCTGCCTTTTGCACGGTTTCTTTTGCACCTGTTTCCTATTTTCAAGAAAAGAACAATTCGTTAGTTTGAAACGGTGGTTGGTTTGGCGGCCTTGATTTTTAGCTTCTTGATCTCAGTTCTTTTGATGAAGATCTCAACCACTTTCTTGTTTGTTTGCTAGCTGGGGATTGGGTTTCATCTCTAATCTCGCGGACCTTAGCTTTCCAGATTTCACCATGGTGATCGGTCACGTGGGACCCAACATTTTATTTTGCCTTTGTGGGCTTTTCATTTGCTTTTTCTTTTGGATTTTCAGAGTATCGGGGAGGAGTTTTGGCTCCTCAAATTATGCTGCGACGGTTAGTCGTGTGGGACTTAACCTTTCCAACTTTATTTCGCCTTTATTGGCTTTTCATTTCTGACTTTTCTTCCAACAGTAACTTTAGGTCATTTGGAATATTTCGGCTTTTCAAACCTTGCCAAGATGGTTAGCCATGCGGGGCTTAACCTTTCAACTTCAATCGCCCTCACATGCACTTTAATTTGATTTCCTCCTTTCACGGCTTTAAGTTTGAAGTATCGACCGCTTCGGCCAGTCGGGATCAACTCGATGCCCCTGGCGAGGCTGGGTGCCTTTTGCATATTAGCCTGTGTCAAATGAGAGCCCTGTAAATCAGTCTTGCCATCTTTTCTTTGCCTTAGTTTTGGGACAGAGTTAGACCGAAGGGTTTCAAAAGAAAAATAAACAACAGGATGGACAATGAATTTACACAAAAGGTGTCCCTTTCGGGGAAAGGAAAGAAGGACTTATCTGGAGTGCATGCGGTCTTCAATGAACATGACATGCCATTTGTACTGGATGCCTGATCTGTGTAAACCGTCCGACTCTAAGAAATTCATCACAACTATCACCTCGAGATCTAGAAACCTTTCCCTGGACTGTGTCTATAGTGATCCATTATCCTTTTCGATTAGTGGTGCCTTTTGCGAGTTTTAACCAACTAACCTCTCTCATTTCTCTTCTTATTGTCGCCTTGTAGTGCTCTTTGCGAGTTTTCACTAACAAGACTCTCTCATTTTCAATTTCTCTACTCACCGTCGCCTTACAGTGCCCGTATGGGTTTTCACCGATAAGACTCTCTCATTTTAATTTCTCTAATTGCTTGTATCTTCTCCGAACAACTATATTTCCGATTTTGGACATTCATGACAATTGATCGGAAGGGCTTGGACAGGGTTTTTGGCGAAAAGAATTTGGATTGAGCTACAGCTTTGGAAAATTTCATGCGCAAACGTCGCTGGTCATAGCATTTTCCCCAGTTTAAACTCTTGGGGAAATGTGAAATTTTTGTTTTGGTGTGACTGAACCCCAGGGAGAGGCTGCCTACGTATCCTTTCGGAAGCAAGTCGAACGTAGTTCAAGAAAACATTTTTGTTTTTGTTTTGGTTTTTGTTTTGTTTTCTCTTCTTTTTTGTTTAATAACACTTTTGGGTTCCAAAGAGGGTAATCAAATAAAAGTAACCGGCTCAAAGTGTTTGCAAAAAGAGGTTAATGGTGTTTGGGTAGCGAGAATGAAAGCCTTCGTCATCCCAACCGGAAAACACTTGCCGATATATATAGGGGATCAAACATAGTACCTTTTGACGGCATCTGCATTAACAGCCGTTTCGGGGTCATTTCCTTTAATGTCTCCCAGGTATAACGTTCCTTTTGGTAGAAATTTTATTATGATGTATGGACCTTTCCAATTTGGGGCGAATTTTCCTTTCGCTTCTTCGTGGTGTGGGAGGATACGTCTTAAAACGAGTTTCCCTACCTCGAAGTTCCTAGGTCGCACTTTCTTGTTGTAAGCGTGGGCCATTCTTTGCTAGTATAATTGTCCGTGGCATACTGCAGCCATTATTTTTTCATCGATCATAGTTAATTGCTCTAGTCAGGTCTTGACCCACTCACTGTCTTAAATTTCTACTTCGACGATAACCCGAAGGGAAGGAATTTCAACTTCGGCGGGTATCACGACTTCTGTTCCATAAATCAATAGGTAAGGGGTAGCTCCCACCTATGTACGCACGGTCATGCGGTATCCTAATAGTGCAAAAGGCAACTTTTCATGCCATTGTCTAGATGTTTAAATCATTTTCCTGAGAATTTTCTTGATGTTTTTGTTTGCTGCTTCAACAGCGCCATTTGCTTTGGGCCGGTAAGGGGTCGAGTTGCGGTGTGTTTTCTGGAACTGTTCACACACCTCTCTCATCAAGTTACTGTTTAGATTTGCGGCGTTGTCGGTAATGATAGTTTTTGGGATACCGAAATGACAGATGATGTTAGTGTGCACGAAATCCACTACCATTTTCTTAGAGACAGCTTTGAACGTGACGGCCTCGACCCATTTCGTGAAATAGTCGATAGCAACCAAGATGAATATGTGCCCCTTTGAGGCCCTTGGCTCGATTGGCCCAATGGCATCTATTCCCCAAGCAACAAATGGCCAGGGTGCTGACATAGGATGCAGTTCTGAAGGTGGCACATGGATTAGGTCTCCATGTATTTGACACTTATGGCACTTCCGGACGAAACCGAAACAATCTTTCTCCATGGTCATCCAATAATATCCAGCCCGCAAAATTTTCTTCGCGAGGACGTACCCATTCATGTGGGGACCGCATATTCCTGAGTGGACCTCGCCCATGATCTTTTCGGCTTCTTTGGCGTCTACACATCTTAACAGATTTAGATCGGATGTCCTTTTATACAGTACTTCCCCACTTAGGAAGAAACTGCTGGCGAGCCTTCGGATGGTCCTCTTTTGGTCCCCGTTGGCCTGCTCGGGATATTCTTTTGTCTTCAAAAATCTTTTAATATCATAATACCATGGTCGGACATCGGACTCTACCTCGACCGTGTTGCAGTAACCATGTCTCTCCTTGATTTGGATCTCCCACGGGTCTATGCGAACATTACCTGGATAGGGTAGCATTGCAGCTAGAGTGGCCAAAGCATCAACTAACTCATTATGGCACCGACGAATATACCTGAACTCGACGGTTTTGAATCGTTTACTAAGATTCTCCACATGCTGCCTGTAGGGAAGGAGTTTACCATCTCGAGTTTCCCACTCTCCCTGAGCCTGCTTAATGACCAAATCGGAGTACCCTATGATCAACAAATCTTCTACATCCATGTCAACGTCCATGTTCATTCCCATTATACAAGCTTCATATTCGGCAGTATTGTTTGTGTAGAAGAAACGGAGACGGGCTGTGGCTGGGTAGTGTTGTCCCGCGGGTGAAATCAAGATTTCCCCTATCCCGATACCTTTCGCATTGGCCGCCCCGTCGAAAAACATTTTCCAGGTGTTGGCACCTTCCGAGATTAATTCAATGGAATTGCTTTCTTCATCTAGAAAATAAGTGTTTAAAGGTTGGTATTCATCATCGATCGGATTTTCAGCTAGATGATCGGCCAATGCTTGAGCTTTCATAGTCGTGCGAGTGACATCGACAATATCGAATTCTGTGAGCAAGATTTGCCATTTGGCTAATCTCCCGGTGGACATTGGCTTTTGGAATATGTACTTCAAAGGATCCAGCCTCGTGATGAGGTAGGTGGTGTAGGACAACAGATAATGTCTGAGCTTCTGAGCCACCCAAGTTAGAGCGCAGGAAGTCCTTTCTAACGGAGAATATTTGGCCTCATAGCTTGTGAACTTCTTACTTAAGTAATAAATGACTTGCTCTTTCTTCCCGGTCGCATCGTGTTGCCCGAGAACACACTCAAAGGAATTTTCTAGAACCGTCAGGTATAGGAACAAAGGCCTCCCTGGTTCTGGTGGGACTAACGATATTCTTTGATCTTGTTAAAAGCGCCCTGGCACTCGTCTGTCCATTCGATGGCCGCATCTTTTTTCAATAGCTTGAATATAGGCTCGCATGTTGAGGTCAACTGAGCGATGAACCTGCTGATGTAATTCAACCTACCCAACAGACTCGTGACTTCCTTCTTGGTTCTCGGGGGTGGGAGGTCCCGGATGGATTTTATCTTTGTTGGATCTAGCTCGATGCCCCGTCGACTGACTATAAATCCCAGTAATTTTTCGGATGGAACTCCGAAAGCGCATTTGGCTGGGTTTAACTTCAAATTATATTTGTGCAGGAGTTCGAAGAATTTTCTCAAGTGTTGCAAATGGTCATTTTGGGTTCTGGACTTAACGATCACATCATCCATGTATACCTCAATTTCCTGATGCATCATGTCGTGAAATGTGGCGGTCATGGCCCTCATATAAGTAGCCCCAGCGTTCTTTAGGCCAAACGACATGACTCGGTAACAGTATGTTCCCCAGGGTGTAGTGAAGGCTGTATTTTCTGCGTCTTCTTCATCCATCAACACCTGTTGATATCCCGCATAGCAATCGACAAAAGATTGTACCTCATGTTTGGCACAATTGTCCACTAAGATGTGTATATTTGGCAGCGGAAAATTATCTTTGGGACTGGCTTTATTCAAATCTCGGTAGTCGACACATACTCGGACCTTTCCGTCCTTTTTAGGCACCGGAACCACATTAGCTAGCCAGGTGGTATATTGGACCACTCGGATTACTCCAGCTTTTAGTTGTTTAGTGACCTCTTCTTTTATCTTGTCACTCATGTCTATTTTGAACTTCCTCTGCTTTTGTTGGACTGGTGGATGATCGGGGTAGGTGGGAAATTTGTGCACCACCAAGTCCATACTTAATCCGGTCATGTCTTCGTAGGACCAAGCAAATACGTCCTTGAATTCTAATAGGACTTGAATCAAGGCGTCTCTAGTATTTTCATCCGCATGGACGCTTATCATGGTTTCTCGAATCTCTTCTTCACTGCCCAAATTAACGGGTTCTGTTTCGTTTAAATTCGGCTTAGGCTTATTCTCGAATTGTTCTAATTCTCGATTTACTTCCCTAAAAGCCTCTTCTTCGTCATATTCTAGTTCTTGATTCATTATTTCGAGGCTAGACGACATATTAGGATCAGAGCAGGAAGTCCGCAAGCATGTCATGTTTTTTAAAGCCGCATTATTAGGACTGAAAAATAAGAAAAGTAAACAAAATCAGAGAGAAATAGTAGACGATGAAATCTTGATTTCATTTCATTGAATTTTGAACATAGGAGGGTTTACATCAAAATTTAAAGGCAAGAATTTAAAACTTGAGTTACACCCTGAAATAACTCATAGTGCAGAAAAGATGGCAAAAGCTGAACTACCGAGACTCCCGCCGAACGGGGAATGGAGTAGCCTCCTAGTTTTGCAACTTGGCATCAGGTCCCATATACTGTACTTCGGCCGTGCTGGAGCCTTCTCCTGGTTGGACCATATGGGCCTCATACAACATTTGCCTCATTGCTCCGCATATTTCTTTTATTTCTTCGGTTGTGAAAACCTCTTCTTCTTCTTCTACGTATTTTGGCTTGGTAAACGATGCGGTGATATGTGGGATTGGCTGAGGCAATACCCAACCATTTTTCTTGCGTTGGGCATCCCATTGTTCATCGTCTGGGGTAGCTTGAAACCCTATGCCGAAAAACTTTTTATTGACAGGCAGGGTGACGGGTTCTTTGATGCCTTGCAAGGACACCCCAAGCTCTTTTTCCGGTGTGTACCCATGTTTGATCATGTCGTTGGAGACCATAATTGATGCGTTTGATAGGAAGGGTTAAGGGCATGGGGTCCCTTCCTCATGTTGGTCTGCAACCACAATCTCGAAAGCCTGGTAGACTGTGTGCTCGCTGCCCTCTCTTGCTTCCAGGCATGGGGATAACGGGTCCCTGTAAATGGATTGCTCGTCTTCCCCATGGACCACGATTTTCTAGTCCTCATATTCGAACTTAACCATTTGGTGCATAGTGGACGGCACTGCCCCTGCCGCATGAATCCAAGGCCTTCCCAAGAGATAATTGTAGGAAGTATCCGTATCCATGACATGGTCTGTTACTTTGAAGTCTACAGGGCCGATTGTCAAAACCAGATCAATCTCCCCGACCGTGTCCCTTTTGACACCATCGAATGCACGGACACACACATTGTTGGGCCTAATTCTTTCAGTCCCGATCTCCATTCTTTGTAAGGCTGATAGAGGGAAAATGTCAACCCCAGACCCACCATCCATCATAACTCTCTTCACGTAGTAACCCTCGCATTTAACACTTAGGTGGAGAGCTTTGTTGTGGGTGGCCCCCTCCGGGGGCAAATCATTCTTGCTGAACGAAATTTGGTTGACCTCAAAAAATCGTTCTTCCATCCTCTCCATTTGTTCGACCGTGGTGTTGGCCAGAACGTATGTTTCGTTGAGGGTTTTGATCAGGATCTTATGATGCTCGCTCGAATTCACCAACAAGGACAGAAGCGAAACCTGGGGGGGCGTATTTCCTGAGATCTTCGATTATGGCGTATTCAGAGGTTCTCATATTCTTGAATAATTCCTATGCCTCTCCAGCACTGATCGGCCTTTTGGGTGGAAAACGTTTTATCTTGCTTTTGTTTAGATTTTTCGGGTCGAGGTATTTCTCTGAAGAGTTTACATCGCCTTTTTCCCCGGTAATCTCTTTCCCTTTGTATGTCACCACTGTCCCGCGGTAATCCCATGGGACAGCAGTAGTATTCTTTATGGGGGTTTGCAACGCGCGACTAATAACCATTGGCTCATTCAGCCTGGGTGAAATTATTGGCCCCCGCGCCGCATACGTCTGCTTTTGGATATATATTTTTGAGTCATTCGTTATTTCCCTGTTGTATTGTAAACTTCTGGGAGGTCTCAAAACACTTTGCTTTTTCCTGTGTGCTTTGGGGATGTAAAGGACGGCATCTTTAGAGGGTCCCTTATTTGTCCCAGTTTCAGTCTGTTCCGTGACCTAGGGGACGGGGTCGCTCTTCCTCATCTCCTTGGCCAGATTGGGTGTCGTCTTGGGTTTTCTTTCTACATCTGCGATGGCGATGATGGCCTTTAGAGCTGGATCGAAATCCTGGTCCTTGCAAATCATGCCAATGGCGGGCCCATGATTCTGGGCGGGTAGTGGATTGCTTGTCACATTGGGAGCTTCTTCGTCCCTTAAAACCACTTTCTTTTGTTCTATAAGATTTTCCACAGCCCTTTAGAGGTTCCAGCAGTCCTCCATGTCGTATCCTTCTGCTCCGGAATGATAAGCACAACTGGTACCCCGTCTAAACGATGGTGATTGGGGATTCTGCCCGTTTGGAGGTACGAGTTGCAGGAGCCCCATCTGCATCAACTTTGGGAAGAGACTGGAATACGGCTCTCCGATGGGAGTGAAATTAAATCTCCTTGGTGTCTCTTTGGGGTAGGCATTGTAGGGGTAGCTGTTTTGAGGTGGGCATTGATTATATGGAGGTGGGGGACGGTGGTTATTTTTCGGGGGCGGAGTTCTATTGTGATTGTATTGTTGTGGCAGCCTGGGATGTGGCTGAGCATTCATTACCGCATAGGGAATAGGGGGCGAAGCATAAGATGTATCTTGGTGAGGGTAATAATGTTGGAGGCTTTAGGAAATGGGCGTGGGTACTGTCGAGGTTTCCTGACATCGGAAACCATCATGTCCCCTTCTTCTTTCTTTTTCCTGTTGGCCGCAACCCCGGACCCGCTTTGGATATCCTGAGAGGTTGCTCTTATGGAAGATTGGCTCAGGATACGACCATATTTTAAACCGTTCTCCACCATTTCTCCAATTTTAATTTTTTCCGCAAATGGTTTGCCCATGGCGGACATCATATTCTGGAAGTAATCAGCTTCTTGCGCTTGTATAAAAACGCTCACCATTTCAACCTCATCTATCAGAGGTTTGACCCTGGATTCTTGCTCACGCCATTTGATAGTGTACTCCCTAAAACTCTCTGAGGTTTTCTTTTTGAGATTGGACAGCGAGTTTCTATCGGGAGCGATGTCCACATTGTATTGGAATTGTCGGACAAAATCCCGGGCTAAGTCATCCCATATGTGCCAATGGGATATATCCTGGTCCATATACCATTCTAATGCAATTCCTGTTAAACTTTCTCCAAAATACGCCATGAGAAGTTCCCCCTTCCTGCCTCCTCTCCTGAGTTGGTTGCAGTATCTTTCAAGTGCGCTATGGGGTCTCCATGCCCGTCGTATATTTCAAACTTTGGAGTCTTGAACCCGAGAGGCAGATGGACGTGCGGGAACATGCACAAATCTGCGTAGGAGACACTTTTCTGCCCGCTTAACCCTTGTATATTTTTGAGGCTCTGTTCAATACTCCTTATTTTCCGGGTTATTTCTTCATTTTTGAAGCTTTTCTTATCATGTCCCGAAGTGAAATCGGGCTGAGTTTGTTGGAGATATGCATTGGGAGCATAATGAGCAGTATCCTGATGGACGAATGGTGTTTGAAATGTGAATGCTGGTGGCTCAAAACTTGGTCCGGAGATAGTTGGTGGGGCCGTGGCGGAGATTGGTGGTGCGGTAAAAATGCTGGAAGACGCACTAGAAAACAAATCCTGGGGGCGAACCTCAGAAGGCCTTCCGGCAAAATGAGCCGACATGGTTGGATATCCATATGGCGTGGTCGGGTAGCTTATGGGGATATTGGTCGTCCCTCCTGCCCTGGGGATTATCTCTGGGAATCCCGGGATAGTACTAGGTGGTTACCTGCCATTGGACCATGCGTCCCACATTTCTAGCATGCGGCAACACAGAGCCCTGTTTTCTTCCGATGCTGCGGACTCCGATGTTGGGAGGCGTTGTTTAGGTCTTCCACGGTGGAGTTGACGATGGGCAGGTGACTTTCAGATGTCATTTCTATGCTCCCCTTCGATCTTGTGAAGTAAGGATGGGAAGCCAGGTTACCGCAAAACCAACCACCTTAAAATACCTTTAAAATTGAACCAACAAATGTTAGTTTTAAAAACATAGACAAATCGCACGTCCAGGGTATGCAATGCACCTGATGCTTTTCTATATATCTTCTCCACAGTTGTGTATTTCATCCCGGCCTTATCTCTTGGTTTGTTTTTCTTTCGGTTATTATTTTTTCCTTTCCTTGGCTATTGAATCTGCTATTTACTTCATTGTTTGGTTTCCTTTCTTATGGTTATGATCGAATCCTGTGTGGATTGCCTACGTATCACGACGCCGCGTGAATCAGACCATCGTGTAGTTCATGTTAGCAAACCCAAAGAGATGCATATATCATTTTCTAAAGGCTTCATTCCAAGAAAAATTCCATTCCTTAAATAAACACTTTTGATTACAGAAAATTAACAGCCCATTTTTGGAATTAAAGAGTTTGAAAAACAGACTTGACACACATTTTCGAAAATATAAAGACTGTTGTGGACTCAACATATGACTATGACTAGAAAAGTGAAGTACAGACTCGAAAATATCAAGAATACATTAACGCTTCCGTTGTTCCAGGGACGGTGGGGCATCGTTCGGCCTTGCCACGGGCCTGCGTGCTATGTCTTGTTGGAGGCGGTAAAGGTCGTCCATTATCTTATGAACGAAGATTATAATTGCTGAGAAGAAAGTAGTCCGAGTCATATCTTCGCATTCCTGACATTTGGTGACAATGTAGTCAGCTATCTCTTGGACCCTTCGCCTGATAATACCTTTCTCTTGAAGCAGGCGCCCGATCTGTTGGGATCTTGCTTCTAAAGTTTGGACATCCTTGTGACTCTGTTCTTTCCATTGTTGTAACTCTTTTTCTAACCGAGCCATCATGGCATAGCACTGTTCCCTCTCTGTTTTAAACCTTTTCGCCTGTTTGGCCATCTCGTTCTCGATGGCGACCAATTTTTCTTTCAAGCCCACGACTTCCTGGTCATATTTCCTTTTTAGCCTCCGAACAAATTCTGTTCTTTCTTCCGTACTCCTTGTTAGTCTTGCCCAAACTTCGGCCAATTCTTCATCGACTTTGTCTAACTCATTCCCATAGCTACATACTTTATGCCTCAGGATGTTGATAAGCCTTTCATCGGTCCTACTTCTCTCTGGGTTCTCAGCAGCTGTTTTCNAAATGCAGCTCTTGGGCATAATTCAATGACTTGTTGGCTTAAATCCTCATCATGGGGAACACCCAGTTGCCTCCCCAACTGGCGTAGGACCCGGTGCGGAGCATATGGCTGAATGCTTCGTAGGCCCATTAACAGGAGGTAGCAAACCTCAATAGACATATTGATAACCTCGTTGAGAGGGAGCCATCCGAACGTCCACTCGATTTGGTTGGCAGTCAGTGAGCTCAAGTATGAGTGCCAGGCTTCTGTGCCTTCAGGGAATTGGTGGCCTTTTACCCAAGTACCATAATCCTCGATGCAGTTCAAACCGGTTAAGTCGTAGTTCATGTAGCCCGGGCGGTGACAGAGGTGTTCGATCAGCCAGATTTGTAGGAGCAGGTTACACCCCTCGAAGAATTTTCCCCCTAATTGGAAAACTGTCAGAGCACGGTAAATCTCGGCTAAGACCATCGGTATCAGTGTGCCATTGTACTTTTTCATCATGAAGTCTGCTATTCCCACAAGTACGATGTCTATGCATCCGTCGCTTCTTGGGCAGATCAAGGTGCCCAAGAATGCTACCACAAAAGCTAGCCCCCGGCGGGCTTCCCATTTAGCCTGATCTTTGTGAGTCAGACCAGTGTTGTTAGCCTCATAACCCTAAGGATCTCCATAACGTCTGTAAAGAAAGTAGAAAGTGCAGAAGCCTTCGGACAAATGTGGGTCTTGGACGTCCCGGCTAATGTTCAACAGATCCAAAAACTTGTTGGGAGTGACCGCCCTGGGCGCCACTGGGTACCGACTTCTGAGATTGTCATTGAGACCAGCATACCCCCGCTATTTCCTCTAGTGTGGGTGTTAATTCAAAGTCTAAAAAGTGGAATACATTGTGGGCGGGATCCTAGAACGGTACTAGAGCCTCGACGATGTCCAACCTCGGCTTGATCTTTAAATGGCCATTAAGTCCCCCTAAAGCTTTTATAACATATTTTCTACTGGTCTCCCCCAAGTTGCTCTACCACATATGGAGTCCCAGAGTATTTCCTCGACAGCTTTGAAGGGGATGTTTTCAACTGTATTCATCCTGCACATTCGTTCTTTTTATTAAGACCACAAACATTTTTTCAACAAGTGTCATTTTGGGCAAAGGGCTTAAAGAAAATGGACCACCTTTGCGAATACGGCCTTTTAAAGACGTGTTCGCGAATTGGGTCAAAATTTAAAGACAAAACACAGGTGGCCATTCTTGCAAAATGGCCTTCCGGCGCCCCACTTGGGCGATCAGGCTATAATGGCGTCACCTAATTTTATTTAAGGCTATATCTGTTTGATTTTGGAAAATGGAATTGGACCCGACGAGGGTTGCCTACATATCTCACGCCAGTGAGAAAGCGTAGTTCGGGAAAAATCTTAAAAGTATGCACCCACTCATTTTGTTTTATTTTATTTTTTAGACATTTTGGCAGAGTTTCAGGATAAATACGAGGGTTTTTCAAAATAGGGTAAATTCTCTATTCTACCTCACTCTTGGTTTTTCTGCTCATTTTTGGTTTAGCCGGTCGATACACAAGCTGTGACAAATAAATGCATACGTAGCAAATAAAATGCATCAGGGTAGTCTTTTATTTCGGGTACACCTGTCCTAAACGGACCCAACCCCTGTGTTGAGTCCCATAAGTCAAATGCACATGATGCAAATAAGCGTTCCTATTTAGGGATCCGGCATGAGGTTTTGTTATTCTAGGTTTAAACCTGGGGTTTTGTTCTAGACCAGGCTTACCCGAGCGGACAGCTCGACCCGAGGTCGGGCAGCGTACCGGGAATACAGAAGCTTCGCCGGCTTTGCAACTTATCCGTACCTCGTTCTAAAATTTGGATATGACTCTAACAGAAAATAAGTCACACGAAGTGCACACTTCCCAGATGATTCAGAAGACTCAGAGAGAAGAGGGTTTCAGCACAATTTTATATACAGTTCAGATAATATCAAAGCGGTAAAAGCAGCATTTAGCACATTACGTTTAAATATATAAAATCAGATAATAAAGCCAAATACAACAGTTATTCTAAGCTCGCATTCTTGAACCCTGAACGAGAGATTCTGGGTTCGGATCCCCAGCAGAGTCGCCAGAGTTGTCACACCTCCTTTTTCCTCCACCCCTGGATTAATGAAGGGGTAACAATGGAGTTATTCCACTTTAAGTGACATTATTCGGATTTGGGATTTATTTTATTTATTTCAGAGTCGCCACCCGGATTTTTGACGATTCTCCTAGACACCGTGTTATTTAAAAATCCCAAACCGAGGAAATTTTGACTCTGTTTTAATTTGTCTGCGACCAGAAATCCGAGTAAGGAATTCTGTTACCCCGGGAGAAGGTGTTAGGAATTCTCGAGTTCCGTGGTTCTAGCACGGTCGCTTAACTATTAATATTTGGCCTAATTATCTGATTATTTACATGTTTTAAACCTATTATGCTTTTTAGCCTTTTTTCATTTTTTGGCCGCTTTTATGAATTTATCTTGAAACAAGCCACGATGGTGTGCACTTGTTTGTTTTTGGACACATTATAACTGCGCCACATGAAATGCACCCGCGATTACAACATGTGATTTTTATTATAGTTTGAAGTTGAAGACAGGGACATGAGTTGCCACTCCCGAATGTAGTTTAAGGTAATTTTTGAAGTCACGATCGATTTTTATATCAGATTTCAAACCAAAAGTAACATCTACCTAATAAAATCATCTAAAAATGGTGTACATTAGTCTAAAGACAGTGTTTTATGGGCTATGGCCTCATTTAGCCCCGTTTGTAACACCTTGGGCCATCCTAGTTGTGACTTTTTTTGCAAGAGAAATACTAGTTAGGAAATTCCGTTCTCCATCAAATCTTAAAGGCTTCTACATTCTAATATGCTAAATGGTATCGAATATGTACATTGAGAAACACATCATATATACACAAACATATAAAACACATTATCTACTGATTTTCCGCTTTGAATTTGGTAAGCTAGAATCACTTTATTTCTTGGGCCATTGCAATTTTCTGAAATAACATAAACTCAGGTAGATTTATTAATAATAACCTAGCCCCGTGTTTCTAAGACTAGAACGTATTTGAAGTGTTCCCATTTTGATTATCAGAAGACATTTTTTCGAGATATGAAATGAATTGGAAATAATCTTACTGACTTCTACTTGTATTGAAAATGACTGATTTTTGAAACGAATGCTTTCTAAAAAAAATTCAGTGATATTCATTCAAATTTTTATGCAGGCTGATTTAAGAAAACACAGGTTCTTCTTTTGATTAAACACCTATCAGCACTGTATTACTTCTTATATTAGGACTAGATTAGAAATTCCAAGGAATTCCTTTAGAGGTCAGCATGAACAGTATATATTAAAAAGGTTGAAAATGAATTCACAGTCCCATCTTAAATTACAAAGTCCCAAAATGCAGAAATGAATAATTACAGTTTTTCTTTTTACAGAAATAAAAAAAAATATACAACCTCTGTAAGAATACAGTTTGAATATTAAAGAAGGAGCTAAAAAATCCTAATGGGTTGCTTCTTATCCGGATACTTTACACTTGCAACTCTTCTTTTGTAGTTTCTAATCATCTCAATATAGATGTATAATGCATCTATTAGAGCAAATCTGACCATGACGGGTGTCAGACTTAACTCTATTGATATGAGATTTTATGATACCAAAGCGGAAACTTTGTGCATTTGCTGAAAAGAATCTAACCATGGAAGGGGTCAGATTCATTCTACCCTTTTTGACCCTTACAGTCATATCCATATTTCAGCAAGTATTTATTCGAATACTTTGACTACTCTTGGCTTTTTAGAGAATGAATCAGGCCATTTATAGGCTCGGACTCTTTGCTTTAAAGGCCTTCTTGACTACCTACTTTATACCCTTTGAAGGGTGAATTTCAGCCATTTGTACTATTTTTGTGCACTATCATGGGATGAATTTGACTATTGACAGGTCAAATTCATCTACCCTAGTGCTAATACTAACCTATCTAGAGATTTGCTTGTTGAATCTCTTTATTGACCAAAGAGACTCAATTGAAATCATAGTTTTTGCACACTTATAGGGAGAACCTAACCATAAAGAAGGTCAAATTCTTCACCTTAGTGCAACCTTATTTTTTAGTATGGAACTATGAATATTTACCATATTTATATACATTTGGTCTGAAATACACAGAATATTTCACAAAGAAAATACCAACAAAAAAAACAGTATCTATCACATTCGCAGGTTCATTAATATGCTAATAAACACCTATACAGTCACATTTACATAAAGCAAAAGAGATAACCTCATTCATCAATGACAAACTAGTTTAAAGCAGGCAGAAGAAGAAGAAGAAGATTCCAGTTCAAGAAATTTCATTAAGAAAAGATGGGTTAATACATACCTTTTTAAGAGTAAAAGCAATAGAAATTTGACCAAATAAAGGTCAAATGCTAAAAACTGGGGACCAACACAGCAACTAACAGGACACAAAACCAGCAGTAGAGAAACCCAGGCAGTGAGAGCTTGGAAATCCAGAAATTGAAGCAACACCCGCAAGAAAACAAATTTCAACCAGATAACTCTCAAAAAACCACAAAAAAACCAGTCAGCTACCACCCAAATTCAAGAATACCAAGACTGAAGAAGACCAGATTTTTTCTTCAGATATTTCTATACCTAATCCAGTGTTCTTTTTTATATAGGATTTCTACTGTGTGTGTATATGGAATTTCTGTATCCAGATTTTCAATAGGGGCTTTTTTTTTGTTCAAAAAGTAAAATCAAGCAAAGTGAAAAAAGTCCAGAATATGTCGAAAGAAAGTCTATTTGTAGGGAGCTCAAGGGTGGGATATGCTTTTGCATATTCCTCATCCAAAAAGCTGAAATAGTACATAGGGCAGCTGTTATTCTTATAATTGGGACAGCTGCTCCTCTTCTAGAACTTTCCTACCTTAGAAAAGACCTTTTTATCTTTAAGAATCTGATTTCCTAATATATATTTCCCCATGTACCCCTTTGAAGCCCCTATATTTACCATTAGGTAACCAGGGTGAATTACTTGGGTTATCATTTAACTATAGTTAACTGACACTAGTTATGACCTTTAGATGAAAACTAGTTGTTCTTAACTGAGGTTGAGTTAATTAATTAAAGGTTAAATAAAATCTGTTTAAAACAATTAGTTTGAGGTTAATGGACTAAAACAGATTCATTTAACCTAAGTTAAGAGAACTGAGTTGACTAACCTCCATTGAGTTTAATTACAATGATGATTAAATAACTAAGTTAATTTCTAGATTGAAGAAGTTGGAATCATTTAAATGTGAGACTAAGTGAATCAATTGTTATGAAGCTTAGTTAAATCAAATGCACAATTTAACCTAACTAGTTGTCTTAGATCAATCAATAAAAATAATTAATTTGTTAGACCTGATTAATTAGGGTGCTTAATCCCTACTGATTTTGGACCTGTTTTGAGAATGAGGTTAACTAGGTGTTGGTTAATTCTAACTTAGTAAATTATACTTAACCCTCAATAAAATTAGGAGTCTAGTCTCTTTTTAGGAAGTTAGGTTAGATATTAGCTTAATTAGTTAATTAGGTTCTTAGAGTTGGTTTATAATTATATGGTTAAATATCCTAGTCTTGATAGCGTGTCTAATCAATGACCAAAGCTCGGGACTAACAGGGGTAATTAACTTGTTAGGATCAGATTTTAAAAATGAAACAAGAGGTTAGGAGACTATTTATCAAAGAGTCCTAATCATCTTATATTAATATTAAACTGAACTAATTAATCTAGCAAATTA
>MDKI01121133.1:0-37764 GCA_005239505.1 Nicotiana paniculata | reverse complement strand
AATACATATAGGATTAAGGTTAAGGTTATTTACTCCTAATTGGCTACTATAAACTAACAACTACAATATCCATATAAAAGTGATGCAGAACCTCTGTCACTTGATTCTCTTTCTAGATTTTCCTGCTTTTGTTTTAATCCGCTTTAGTTAAGAGTTGTTAGAGGAAGATGTGGCAAAAACAGTTAGAGGCCTGCGGCCTTTGTCCATCATACCTTCCTCTTGAGATATGGTACCAATTATCCGGTGCTCGTTTCCTCTCATGCATGTGGTTGCACGTAAATTTTCTCGTCCTCTCATTAATCCTTGATTTCTTGTTGAAGAATTAAAGAGTATTGTGGTCTTAACTTCTCATTCGAATACTTGGAATTTAAAGATGGACGTACAACTCATATGATGATCAAATACCTAGCAGAACAATATGTTAACTTCTAAAGTATGGATGTAAGTGTTGTGTTTTTCAATCTATTGGAACTGCCATAATCTGGACCTACCATCAGCTACGTCCAATGTCCCCAAAGTGATGGCAAAGGAGAACAAAAACGCTGAACTTATCACCTTGTCCCACAGAAGCCAGCTTTATAGAATAGCCTCATATCACTAGGCTACAATTACTGGATTATCATCCTTTTAGTAATTTCAATAGATAACTTCCAGATATACTTTCTTAAAACATACCCAAAAAATAGCTCATGTCCTTTGTCAAAAGTTTTCTCATTTCTATGTAGTTGTAGTTGAGCATGAAGCTACATGAACCTTTTGCAGGGCTGGTGGAAATTTAGATAAGTTGTCCTTGAGGCTTAAACGACAACAACAAATCCAGTGTAATCTCACGAGTGAGGTCTGAGGAAATATCTAAGGGAAACTGAACCTTTACTCAAAAATGTCAGATTGCACTTTCAGTCAAAAGTTAGGTAGCAAACTGAAGAGGTGATCTACCAACCTCTGCCCCCTCCTCTCGCCCTTCCTAAACCCCTCTAAAGAAGAGTAGAACAAGTGATCCAATCGCTATGGGGCCAATATGAAAGTACGGGTTGGGGGGTTTTTTTGGGAGGGGGGGGGGTGGGTGAATTGGAAAAATTCTTTAGTCGACTAACTTTGTTCGTAGTTGACTATTGAGGTTCTGCAGACAATAGTTAGTTACTTTAATAAAAAGTAAAGAGAAAAATAGGAGAGGTGGAGATTTTTATACTAGTTCGTGTACCGATAAAGAGAAAAACAGGAGAGATGGAGATTTTTATACTAGTTCGTGTACCGATGTGACACCTACATCCAGTTCCCTTGGGTCACAAGGGCGATCGAACAGCTACAAATGAAAGTGTGGTTTTTCTCACGTTTACCACAAATGAGTTACAGTATGAATCCTTGTCACAATCTTTCACTTGCTTTCTTTTTCTCTCTATCTTTTGAGAAATCTAATTTTGGAAGACCAATGACGAGATCCTGAGTTTTGAATAGTATGCATGCTAGCATGATCAAGTTTTTTATGCCATACCCAAAGATCATCAATTATGGATGCTAGACAAAGCTGATTTGACAACAACAACAACCCAGTGGAATCCCACAAGTGGGGTCTGGGGAGGGTAGTGTGTACGCAGTCCTTACCCCTACCTATGAAGGACAAAGCTGATTTGACATGACATCAATATTACTAAGGGTGTAAACATTTCTATCTCTACTTCCAAATAGAATGATTTTACTTGATTCATCTTTGATAATCCACCCATGTTTTTTAAAACGAATCTCATAGCCACTGTAACATAGTTGACTGATGCTGAGCAGGTTGTATCCAAGTTCATCTACAAGATAGACTTCGTCCACATCGCATGATGAACTGAGAAGGACTTTTCCAACTCCAATTACATTTTCTTTTGATTTGTCTCCAAAAGTAACTGACCCAACATCAAGCTTGGTGATTGATTTGAAAAGTTTGTCACCTATCATGTGTTTGGAACACGCACTATCAAGATACCATTTTTCAACTTTTCTTGTGGTGTTCCTCACTTGTTCCTTCGATTGCTATGAGACTTAATTCATTTGCTTCCTCGTGGTCAAATTCTTCTTCATCACTATTTTCTCCAATTACCATGAAACACATGTTTGCTATCTCCTCATGATCAGATCCTTCTTCATCGCTCCATGCACCTAAAGATTTTTTCTTTTGATAATTTTTGTTGAGTTTCTTTTTCAGTTCAGGATATTCAACTTGAATATGGCCAAGTTTTCCACATTCATAGCATCTTCCATCATTCTTCTTGTTCTCATTCGCTCTTTACCTTTTCTGAAGTTTGGTTTGCCTCTTCAGCCATTTCTGTTTCTTCTCATCATGCTTGATACTACTTTGGAGAGCATAGCTATGTTTTCCTCTTGTTCTCCATCTTCTTCATTTTCTGACTCAGCCAATGTTGTTTTAAACACAATGGTTTTTTTTTTTCTTCTTGCACACGTCTGTTCAAATGAGTCTTCTCAAAGGCAACAATATCACCTCTGAGCTCATCATATGACATCTTATCAAGATCTTGACATTTCAGTGCAATGACTTTGGGTTGCCAGGCTGTAGGTAAGCTTCTCAGTATTTTCCTGACTTGTTCTCCATTTTTGACTGGTCCGCCAAAGGATTTCAGGTCTCCTCATTTTGCTAAATCGAGAAAACATCTCTTCAACTGATTCTCCCTCCTTCATTTAAAATAATTCATAGTCATGAATCAGTAGATTTATTCTTGTTTCTTTGACTTTATTTGTTCCTTCATAAGTAACTTCTAGCTTGTCCTACATTTCTTTTGCGGTTTCACAGCTTGGCTTTAGCATTTACCTGCACCACAACAGCTTGTTCGTCAGTATAGTCGTCTAAGGTCCTATGCCTGCGAGACTTCCATTTATTTAACTTGTCATGTACCCCGAGTCAAAAGAAGATAAAATGTCAGCGATTGATGAGTCTCTATCATTACTACAGTTTTTTCTTCCTTTCATGCAGGACTTTTTTACGATCTCCCTAGGATGGTTCATATTTGGCGGGCTTCCATTTGATATGGTGAGCGTACTATTGCTGTTTCTGTGATTGCCATTCTATTTTGTCTGCTAATCATTGTAGATGGATATCTGCTTTCAGTTGAATGTACTTGGGCAGCTTCTGGGATTTGTTGGCTCTGGTCTCTACGCCTACTACAAACTCATAGGGAAGTGATTGTTGAGAATGTCCATATGATCGTTCCAGTAAAAGTTATTATTGCAGCATTGTTTTTACCCCATTTTTGTATTGGTAATTATGTGATGCTAGAAGAGACACCCAGCTGCAAGGTGTAATTTCCTTAATAGGTAATTCAGGTATCCGATCCTCATCGGGGTAGTAAAAGTTTCTGTTGACATAATGTTACTGAGAATTGGGTGAGGTAAAGATTGTAGCTTGTTGCAGGACCGAATCCCGGCACTGCAGGGCCCTAGAATTGCCCCACAAGGACGAGGGAAAGTTAAAGAGTCTGAGATGTACACAGTAATGACATTCTTTTTATGAACACATTGTAATTTAAAACCCGGTGCTTGACGAGATTCTTCATGGGGCAAGTTGTGACCCCTACGATGTTAGATGTATGATGCCTTTCTTAGGCAAGTTTTTTTTTTCTTTATCCTATTAATTCATGTATTTTGCGGTGCTTGTCACGATTTTCTGCTAGTCCATCTTATGAGTCTCTGCGAGAGAATTTACATTACTTGGTTGGCAAATACGAGTGCAGAAAGTCAATACATTTTAGATCAACTGGGTCTTCTATCCAACTTCAGAAATAGCAGACCGACTTGTCGGAGGAAAAGGAGAAAGGGAAAGTGGAAAACTGATTTGAAGATGGCAAATATTTAACTTTATTAAAAGCCAAATACAAGTAATTATATTCATTATAAAGTGGAGTGGTAACATAAAAAAGATGATAATTACTTGTTTTAGGAAAATGGAAATCAAAATAAACCATTAGAAACTTTTTTCCCTTCACTCTATGGTGCATAGGTTCTATCTTTCTTTGGGCGAATCAAAATTATCTCTCTTGTCATAAACCAATAGAAACTTTTATTATGAGCTTCGGTGTACCAATAGTAGCAACGCATCTATTGCTGGTTCACAAATACTATGCATATACTATACGAAAAAGTTACGTAAGATTAATTCAAACGACAAGGAATTTGAACCATTGAAAGTTGGAGAAAATAAAAAAGTTTAAAATCCCTACAACTAATAGTAGCCAGCAAATCATTTGGAAATTTGAAGGGCATTCATATATTACTATGTCGATTAAAAAAAAAAAAAAAAAGAGCGAGAAGTAGCAAATTTGTTTAACACGCTCGACTTGGTGCGTGATCGAAACATTTAATTCCAGGAACCAAAATAACTGTCGTCCTTTTCCTCACAAAACCTGAAATCAGCAAAAATAACTGCTGTCCTCTCTCCTCTCTCACATTCTTTCTCTTTTGAGAATCTCCTCCTCCAATTAAACGAGACTCTAACCCTAATACTTCACCATAAGAACCAAACCCCTTTGAAACAAAAGGGGAAAAAAAGAAAAAATTGACAAAAAATGGTGGTAATGAATCAATGTACAAGTCAGAGATAAGAAGAAGTTTAATTGAGGGCTTGCATACTAGTCATGCAAACCTTAGAGACAATGGAGGAAGATGATGTTAGCCCTAAAGTTTCATTAAGAAGGAATGGATCGTTTATTTGTGTAGCAGCACCTTTCTTGTATGATAAGTTACCTGAGGAACCCCTTAAGCTTACCATCCTCAAATTGGATGGCTCTTCTTTTGGTAACATTTCCTATAATTATGCTATTTTGATTCATATTTTGGGTCGACGCATATGTGTCAATTTCTTATGGTTTGTAATGTATTGAATTTTGGGATTTGTAGATATTGAAGTGGCTAGAAATGGGAGCGTGGAAGATCTCAAACGGGCGGTGGAAGAGGTCTTCAGCCATTGCATGATTTCATGGTATGCACACTGCTAATGGAAATGCGGCTAATATAGCAAATGCTAGACAGTTTTGTGATGTGTGGCGGAGGGGAGGGGGTGGTAAATAGGATTCAAGGAGTTGTTTAAAATTCGTAGAATATATTAGGAATTCACACAACAAACGAGCATTGTGGTGTTTCTAGCCATTCCACATAAGTTTGGTTTTGTTAGCCTGATGCAGTGCTTTATAAAGGTTCCTAATACTTTACATCAAAGGGAAAATTAAATAAGTTGTTGATCATGAATTCTCTACATTGGAATCTATAGCTGTGATGCACCTCGATTCAAATATGTTTTGTTCATCTAGCTATGTGGATTTTGCAACATAGGAAGATAAGCTCTGGAACTTAATATAAATTCCTACTAGTTAAACCAAAAAGAAAAAGAAAAAGAAAAAAAAGAAATCTTAAGTGGTTTTGTGGTTTTTCTCCTTCAATCATTAGGGATCTCGATGTTAATGGATTTTAAATACCGATTCCTTGTTCCATATCCCCTTCTTAAACGCAGCAAGCAATAGTGCGTTTGGCTGGTCTGATGTTCCTTAGACTGCATTCATTAATTGTTGATTTACATTTCCATCTTACTCTTTCCCACTTTTTAACTGGAGTTCAAAATTTGAGCTGACGAACAACTTCTGTGCTAGTTTATTCAAAAGTTAAGTTGATTTCTTTCTGAACATGTAAAAAGGTACCAAATTGCTAAGTTCATACGACTCCTAATTTGAGTCTGACTCTGTTGCAGGTTACATGTATGGGGACATTTTTGCCTGAGTTATTGTGGACAGAAGCTACTTACTGATGATGATTTAATAGGAACCTATGGGATCAAGGATGGCGATGAGGTTTATTCTATGTCGTAGGAAGTTTAGCGATAGATTATTTTCACATAATTTTATATGTTATTATGGTGTATGCTTGTTGCCAATACATTGGAATCTGCAATCTGAAAAAAGGAGACAGTATAGGATTAGACTGAGAACAGCATTAAAATCATTCAATTTATCTAACACCCAGGCATTGTAGAATCTTTAGATTTTATAACTTTAGGACCTTCACCTTCTGCAGCTAATGTTTTCACTAGCCCACATAAGTTTATTCACGGTCCATCTGGTTGGCTAATTCTCTTTCTGATCATGAAGTATTACTTTCCGGTGATGTCCATGACCAAATAACAGAAAGAAAAGATCTTTTACTCTCCTTTTCTCTCAAGCTAATAAATCTCTGATGGATGAACCATTAATATCAGCATATCTGGTGTAAACTGAGCATAGACAACAGCCAAACAGAGATTCTTTAAACACCTTAGATTTTTGTTCTATGAGAATTTCCTTTAGCATCCATATTGGCTACTTGGCAAAGGGAATCATTCCTTTGTCAGACTGAAATCTTTTAGATATAGGTCACCCTGAGATCCTCTAAAGTTATTTTTGTGTCCCAAATCGGCTGCCGGAAGGGAAATTGGACTCCTTATATGGTCTTGGGCAATCATCATCTCATGAGCTAGCTTTTGGGGTTGAGTTAGGCCCAAGGCCCATTTCTTTATTGGTTGGTCACATCAGTGACGTGCACTTATGCAGCTGTGATGACTTATATGGTTTATATGGATTTTCCTAAATTGATTGCTCAGGGTATACAAATCTGCACAGTTATCTGTTTCCAGAGGCTGTGGTATCTTTTACTAGATTTGCACCTCTAATTAAGTAAACTGTAGAATTGTCAAGAACCAACTGTGGCCAAAAGAGGAGCACCTTTCACTACCACCTAACATTTCTTTAGAGGTCTTAGATGGAGTCTCATCTTACCATCATGAGATACAATTCTCCTTTGCAAGAATGATGTTTTGTTCTGTGTTGGTGCAAGTGAAACTGTTTGAATATACAATCGATGTTCTAACATATATTTCTTTTTCTCTTTTTGCAGTTTAGTTTTGTGACACATGTATCCATTGGTTACATTTCTTTTTCTCTTTTTTGCAGCTTAGTTTTGTAAGACATGTATCCATTGGTTACAATCCGGTAAAAATGCGACCAGAAGGAGGGGACCATCATTTTGATGAACCCAGCATGTAAGTTCTCTAATATAGACTTCATCCTTATCCTTTTCTGTTGATGTAGTTGTTCTTAATGTCTTTTATATCCTGCAATGCACTCGTTGTTTATGCAATAATAATATTGGTACCACAACTTACATCACTCTTGAGGTGGTATTTGAGTAAATGGGAGGGAGTATGATTGTCTACCTTGTGTGATAACTGATAACAGAGTAGAAATAGAGGATTCCCAATCTCTTTAAGCATTTTCAGCCATTCAGATGTTTGAAATTGAAGGAATTAAAGAGGTCGTGACATGGAAAAAGAACATTTGACTCATATATGACTTCTATCAAATTTTTAGGGTGTAAAAGGGAAAATACAGAGATGCTGTTGTCCTGAATTTTTTAGTTCAACAAAAAAAGCAGAAGTATTGTCTTCTACTTGTTGCTAGTATAGTACAGAGTTTGCGGTAATGGGTTAAAGGACAAAGAACTTATTGTAAGGATAATTACTTCTATAAATGAAAAATTGGAGGGGCTGCTAGACCTTTTAGCTCTTTAGGCTTGAAGAATTTCTTATATTTTTCCTGTTCTGGTTTGTCATTTACTCTCTGGCGATTGTGTGGGATTGGTGGGAGGAGATCGTACTTTTCCAAAAGGTTGGCTTTTCTATACTATGGGTGAAGTCAAGCGATTTGTAGAAGCATGTTTGACACTATAGCTAAGTACGTGTTGAAACACTAAGTGTGAAATGTTTGGACCTTGCTTGTCAACTAGGATTTGAAGTTGGCGGGTGTCATAATTTCCTTTAATATATACTTATAATGACTAATATAAAATTTGTTAGGAACATTTATTCGATTTTTTTGAGTTGATTCGGGTCAACCTAATAGGTATTTTTTATTTGAAAATTTAAAATTTAAAAATTTAAAAATTACATCTCAAATATAAAAAAAATGTGATTAGATTTTTAAAATAGGATCACACCTTTAGTATAACAACATAAGTAAAATCAACATTTTCACCGGGGAATTACATCTTTTCTATATATTAAAAATTAATTTATACAAGTAAGATTACATATTCAAAAAGAGAATTACATCAATCTGAATAAGAAAATTTAAAAAAATATTTTTCATAGATAAATTATACCCCATAAGCATAAATTAGATAAACTACAATTTCCCATCAAAATCATAAATCACATATTTTTTAAGCAATGGTTACGAAATTATAGTAAAGTGATGTAAATTATATCTAACAACCATCACATAACACAAATTTTATGATATAATAAAAAAGATGACAAAAAAATTTGATCTCAATCCAAAATTCTCATTAAGACCCAATTTTTTCGGATTTGAAAGAAGAAAACTCAAACATTTAATTAAGAGGAATGCTTATTTTATATAATTTTAAAGTTAAGGAGTCTTTTTTTTGAGTGTTCTTGCTAGAGATCACATACAAAATAATACAGTTGAGAAAAAAAAATATATAAAAAAAATAATAAAACGGCAAATAGAAATTCGGTTGTAGCCGAAAAGGGAAATGACCGGGACAAAAGGAAATAAAAGCTCAAAGAAAAGAGAAAGTCAGACAAGGTTTAAGATAAAGTCAACTTGAATTTTACACACGAGATAAGCTTTCAAAAAGGTCTACCAGCCATGGCACCTTTGTCTAGTTTACGGTTGCGGGTGGCAAGATCAAATAAATAATCTAATTTAAGAAAATCTAAATTTTTTATCATTTTACCGGGTGCCATGCCACCCCTTCTTAAAGGGGTGGATCCGCCCCTGCTTGTCAAAAATTACCGTTTGAAGCGCAATGCGAGCATGGTTATTTCACTTTAGCTTCATCACATCATCAGAGTTGCACCCTATATTTTCTTGAGACTGCACATTCGAAGTGTCTACTATGTCATGAACACATCTAGCACTCCTACACTGTAAGAGCACTTGAGCTAACATTTTCTTGGAAAACACAATCTGCAGACCCAATGGCTTTGATGACAAAGAGCGGAGAGATGAAAAAGAGGATGATCAATCCCATGATGATTCAGAGAATGATGAAGACAGTACTTCTGAGGATGAGAATGATGGGGGTGTTCTTAGCAGTTGCCAATACAGGTTGTTTCATTTATTTAGAGGGTGGTTATCTTACCAGAAACTGGCGAACTCAGAAAGGAGAGTGGAACAGAAGATGGAGTAATGCATCTAGATTACCCCATGGTTACTTAGGGAGTTTTGAGAAATTGTTGTGCCGTTGCACAATAACAAGTATTGACTTTCCATAGAGAGTTGGAAAGCAGAACAATAACCAGCATTTTTGCAGCTCTAGCATATAAATCAAGTTGAACATCAACTGTAATCAACTCTGATTGGAGCTCTAGACTTGTAACTTTCCAATTATTTCAACAGGTCAAGCTGCTTCTGGAGAGAGTGATACCAACACGTTGACTCTACGATTAGCTTTTTTGGATGATACAATCATTTGAGGCTTACATTGAAATGTGTTACTTGATACCAGCTTGAGCTTATCATTAGAGAAGGTATACTGCTGCTGCTTGTAGTGTATCTTCCCATCTATAGATGATAATAGGTTGTATCGAGATGAGCTCGGGCGTCATTTCGAGAGTCTCGACAAGCTAGATCAGCAAGATAATTAGGAAAATATCTGGTTTTGTAATAAAAACCTCACGGGGTGCAGGTATGAAAATATCTGGTTATTGTGTAAAAGAAACTCCTGACTTTCCTGGGCATGGCCCCTTGTTCATCTTGATGTATCCCCATGTCAGATTCAATGTAAGTTTTACCTTTTGGCAGAAACAGATATACAAAAGTATAATTTAAGGCATTGGAAGGAATAAGATCCATCTCCTAGTTTTGACTGAATACTAGGTTGACAAGCAATCCATTTCATAGCTTTCTTATGTTCTCACTTTAGACTCTTTACTTTATCATGTCTAGGATGGATCTGTAAAAAGAAAGGTTTGTATCTCTGTGTTAAAAGGGCAGCGCGGTGCACTAAGCTCCCGCTATGCGCAGGGTCCGGGGAAGGGCCAGATCACAAGGGTCTATTGTACGCAGTCTTACCCTATCTTTATGCACAAGGCTATTTTCACGGCTCGAACCCGTGACCTCGTGGTCACATGGTAGTAGCTTTTATCAGTTACGTCAAGGTTCCCTTTTGTTTTTATCTTTGTGTATGGAACGAAAAAATGGAAAAGAAGGTATATTGTTTAACCAATTAGAGATCTTTTTTTTCTCACAATGATTGTCAAGGTCAAAGAAAGGAGACCACTTAATGAATCTGCATCTAATTTGTTACTAGGTATATTAACGTTTTAAACCTCTAAATTGAAATAGGGAAGACAATGTGTGTCAAATGCAATCAAACTTGAAATGGCACAGTTGGAACTTCTCTTGGCTCTCAAAGCAATTATGGAAGCATAAAATCTCATTATCGCATACCTTGATAGGTGAGATTGTCATTTCATACATATTTTATGCCTTAGATAATTTCACCAGTATGTATCAAGAATGGTCTGTATATTTACGTCCAGTCTTAAATTGTCTGCCTTGTACAATATATATTTCGGCATTTTTTTAAAATTTTCTTGTAGGCATTTGACTATACCTTGTATAAACATGTCATTTTATAGTTAAAGTTTGGTGACTTGAAATATTGCCATGTACCTAACTGCCTATATAATTATGATAGATAGTTAATTATTTTTTTCCCCACATTTTTTTTACTTTTAAGCTTTGTACAATTCTTAATATATTTTCTATCGTAGGAATAGTCCAAGCTTGCATCCGGTTGAAAAAGAGACATGAGAGATGTTTCGAACATAATAAAAGTTCCGTTCAGATATTGAAAATGAACGGTCTAGTTCTCTTTTTTTTTTTTTTTATGTAAATCTGAGTACTTACAGGAAGCTGAATCTATTTATGAGATTTTGGATAACTTATAGTAATAGTTTAAGTGCTAGGAACTCATGCTTTAATTCTCTTTGTAATTATATAGGACTACACTGCTGCTTTGTGTAATCCCTGCTTAATACATATATACTAATATGTTACCTTCTCACAAAAAAAAAAATCTATAATTTCTCGAATTTTATAAATTATCAGTTATGCCTCAAATTATATAAATAATCTGAATTCATCCCTTTCTATTTAGATCAACTTTTACAATTTTACCTATTTTTCAAATTTTATATTATTCTAATGGCACGTGAGTGGCACGCCCGTTGCCACTGGTGAGAAATTGAGAAATTGAGAAATCCATCTCAGCCTCTTCAAGATTGTGTGGCATAGAATGAGATAACCTTTCTGAGATCTTCCTTTCTTCCACCAAAGAAATCAAATATCAACCAACCCCTCTCTCACAAATCAAAAAATCAGTTCATTCATCTGAAAAAAGAAAGAATCTCAAGAAAATAGCCTAGCCATGGCCAACATGATCATGGCTTCCTCCAAAGCCCTAATCACTTCTTCCATTCCTTCATCACCAAGAACCAAACTTTCCCTCCCACTAATTACAATTCCAAAACTACCCCTCCCCAAATTACCGAAATCCCCAATAACCCTTTCCCTCCCATCAAATCTCAAGTCCATTTCAGTCATTCTTGCTAGCTCATTAGCCTTTGCACCCCCTTCACTTGCTGAAGAAATTGAAAAAGCTTCACTCTTTGACTTCAATTTAACTCTCCCTATTATAATGGCTGAGTTCCTTTTCCTCATGTTTGCTTTAGACAAACTTTACTTTTCCCCATTAGGGAAATTTATGGATGAAAGAGATTCTGCTATTAAAGAGAAGTTAAACAGTGTGAAGGACACTTCAACTGAAGTGAAGCAATTGGAAGATCAAGCAGCAGCTATAATGAAAGCTGCTAGGGCTGAAATATCAGCTGCATTGAGTAAGATGAAGAAAGAGACGCAATTGGAAGTGGAGCAGAAGATTGCTGAAGGAAGGAAGAAAGTTGAAGCTGAGTTGCAGGAAGCTTTAGCTAGCTTGGACAATCAAAAGGAGGAGACTATTAAGTCTCTTGACTCTCAGATTGCTGCTCTTAGTGATGAGATTGTCAAGAAGGTTCTTCCTGTTAGTAACTAAGTAATTAATTTCTTTGAAATTTGTATTTTGGTTTCTTGATTTCATAAAAGTTGCATAAAATGTGAAATACTTTGGTACTATCTTATATTGTGAATTTATCTCTAGTGGTGTACATCTTGTTGGAGCTTCTCACTTCCTGTACCTGATTTAATTTTAGTATGGCCTGGTGAGTTTTTGAAAAATAAGTATGTGAAATTTAATAGTGTCAACTTTATGGTTGACTTTTCAAGATAGCTGTAACATTTTGGGAGGGGGGGGGGGGGGGGGGGGGGGGGATGTTGAAGTAAAGTTCAAGCTTCAAATCTTGAAAATGTTACATCAAGGGCATGATTTTTGATTTATTTAAGATAAATCATATCTGTGATGAGAATACATGGAATATGTTTCAACTTGTGGTACACTAATGGACTGTCGAGTAATGGACACATTGATACTTCAGATGTGGATATTTCAAATTGGTAATTTAGAACGGAATTAATGGGTTCACTATTCAGTATTCTCATTGTATTGAACTTGTGAAATAGGAAAGAACTGTTTCCTTTCACTGGCAGAGCCACCTACATTGACACCCCTTCGCCGGAAATTAAGCTATGTTGCTAGGTAGTTTTATATATACTCTATATTGAATCCCCTTAACTTTTTTCTATGTTTACTTCTTTATGTTTTGACACTGTCCGCCATTGTTTCCTTTAGCTGTAGTTAAGCTAATAGTCAAAGAAGTTTGTTCCAGCTTCCTGCTTTGGAGTGGTAAGTATTTATACATCTGCGGCATTGATCAGTTTAGAATGAAAGCAGTTTGTGATCAATACTTATTCTGGAAACCACTGATTGTTTTCTTTCACTTTTTCTTGCCATTATGTACATTACTTGTAGTATTACTCTGGGCAGGGCATAAGTTTTTTGTTGCTGATGCATTAAGGTATACCATGAAAGAACTGTAAACAAATTGACAGCTTCTTTTATCAACTGAGGAAAAGAAAGTTGTATAGGCTGGTTGAGATAAAGAAAAAGCAAAAGAAGTAAATGGAAGATTAAATAGCCAATATGTTTCCAGAATGGACAGCTGAATGTTTTCTCACTGTTATGGTTGCATAAGCTGGTTATGAAGTAGTTATGACCTATGCTATATGTTTATGAGTATATTCACTCATGTCGACCTTTTTGGCACGGGTACAGCAAGGTAAATGAAGGATCTGCGTAATATATGTCATCTATAAGCTAGGCTTCAAGAGACTGGAAAATCGAAATTCAGTTTCAGGACCTTAATATATGATCTTTCTGCATGATTGTTGTGCAAACTATTGCATTAGTTTGAAAAGATTTGAGTGAAGCAAAGAATGTTTGTTTTAGCAGTCAAGCAATTTATGACTCTATTTAAAAAAACTATGGTTTAAAGTAGCTGTCCATGGACTGAAGAGGACAGGGCAGTTTTTCCTTTACCATTAATAAGGAGGTGTCCATATCATGTGCTTGTTTACTTGAAGAGTAGGACTTTCTGTTGCTGAAATTAGTATATTATAGGCAGTGACTTGCACCTAATTTTTATCATCATGTGTCCTGTTCCTTTCTTTCTTTTCCAAAATTGCTATCATTTTCTTGATTTGAGAAAAATAAATAATACTCCAAGTATTTATGCACCAAAGGGTGTAGCCTAGTGGTCTGGGAAAAGGTCTCATTTGCTTAAGCTTTGGTGGTCGGTTACAGGGGTGTTCGTCGGTCGGTACGGTACGGTATTTAGATATTTCGATTAAGTATTTTCAGTTCGGTTTCGTAAAATATTATAGCAATACCATACCTAATTAAATTCGGTATGGTTCAATGTTTCTCCTTTCGGTTTCGGTAACTTCTGTTTATTCGGTTTGAATACTAACTAGTGCATAGAGTCATAGACGGTATTATTCTAAACTAAAGTACTCAAGTACAAAACTAAAAACGTTTGTTAACAAAAGTTTTGTCCAAAACCAGTTACTTGCTTAGAGTTAATTGATGAACTTAGAGAATAAAGGAAAGTACAATTTTAAATTTCTTATATTTGTGTTATAATTAATAAAATGTGTATTTTGTAATATAATATATATTCTGGTACGATATCGGTATTTCGATATTTCATTTTAAAATACCAAATATCATACCTAATGCCAAATTTTTTAAAAACTTAAACCAAATACCATACCAAAAACCAAAATATCGAATACTGAATACCAAAATTTTCGATTTCGGTATAGTAATTCGGTATTTACTAAATTATGTATAGCCCTAATCGGTTACCTAGTATAACTGGTGGAAGCTAACAAGTATCCGGTGAAATAGTTATGCATGCAAATTGGCATGAACACCATCACGATACAAAATAAAAAGGAAATAATATGTATTTATCTGATTGTAAAACCCTCTCCACAGTATACAAACTAAAAGAAGCAACTTTTTTTGTTGTTGCTGTAATTGGATACAAAGTCGGCCAGAGAATGAAAAGATAGAGATAATGGGTGACAAATAATTAAAGTCATGCAGTATATGTTAGTAATTTCAACTTCATCTCAATCGGGCGTGCTGGATATGTGCAATTGTAATAAAAAGATTTGTTTCTGGAGTAAATAATGATAAGGTTGTATATGGTAAATAATAATGTACAATGAATAATAGATTGTTACGTAGGGATTTTTTTTATGTCCTTAAATAATTTTTTATGTTTGTATTGATAATGCACACACTTCTATTCCATACTACATTCTGCATAAAAATAATGTATGTAACTTTTCCGCATAACTGTCCTCGGGGACGGCCCAATTGGTTTGGAGGGGTTATTTATAGTGATGACCTGAGATCGATTCACTCTTAATGTATTTTGGGCCTGAGCCTGTTGCACAGGACCTTACCTAGTGCGATTTATATTTATTGTATGATTATCAGGTTATTATACAGTGGGAGGTTTACCGAGTGCGCACAAAATACTCACCCGAAAAGCAGAGGCTGTGACAAAAATTATAACGGCTGCGAGCTTTTTTGGTGTTCAAAAAAAAACTTTTCTGCATAACTTGGTGCACGTATTATTTAACATCACTAACCAACCTATATTAGTCATGCGAGGAAATTTCTTTTCCTACACGGCAAAAACCTTGTATTAAATTATGCGAATATTATTTTCTCTATTTTCTTCAAACACATGGCTCCGAGTTACTTATGGACACGTGGACGAATTATATGTAATCAAGGGCAAATATATTTACTAAAAATTACACTGTATATAAGGTAAGATATTATTGTTACTGATAAAAAAAATAGTCATTGAACACTTTTTGTTGAATTTCCTGACTTAATCAATTTGAATTAGTTATATGTTAATATACGCATGTGATTATTGTTAATCGGCTTCTAACCTTTTCTATAAAGTCTCATTTGTGGCCATAAAACTATTTTTAATTTATTGAACTATTAAAATATGTCTTCATCCAGAGGTCAATTTTAGTTAGTCATTCTCCATAAGATAAGGTAATTTAGATAGACAAAACGTAAATACCAAGGTGAATGAAAATACTATCTTTGGACTTGGAGCAAAAGTTAAAATTTGTGTACCACTACGTTTTAATTTTGTTTATTTTCTTTTCCTTTGGGGTGATTCTCCTATTCTTTTGCTGATACTCTATCACGAACCCTATGGCCTGTTTGGTCCAATTGTAAAAATCAGTTTATTTTGAGAAATATTTTTTAAAAAAAATACTTTTAATAAGAAACAGTTTGTGTTTGATTAATTAATTTGAAAAAAACTTTTAAGCAATAATTAGTGTTTAGCCAAGTTTTTAAAACTGTATCTAAGTATATTTTTCTTAAAAGCGTTTCAAAAAAATACTTTTGGTGAGAAACTATTTTTTCTATTTCTCCTTAAAAATATTTTTTTTCTTCCATAAACTTGGTCAAACACTAAAAAAATACTTTTTTAAAATAAAAAAAATATTTTTTGGGATTGGAGAGTTTGACCAAGCACTTATCCACCAAAGCAGTTGCGTCTAGCAATGTTTCCCGCGTACCAAAAAGTTTTCATTTTCTTTCGGTATGTCATATCAATTAACAAATCATTACTCCAATAAAGAATTTGGGTATACATTTGGCTTTTTAGTACTTGAACCGTTTTCATTTTATGTAGTAGTATTATTTATTTTAAAATTATATTTTTTTATATTTAAATAATTTATTAAAAATTTTATCTTTAATAACTATGCATATTTAAAACTAGGGGTGTTCAAACCGAATCAGAAAATCGCATCAAATCGAAAAGTCAAATCAAACCGATTAAAAAACTCGATTAAGTTTGGTTTGGCATTCAGTAAAAAAAGTCTGAACCAAACCGCATATAAATATATATATATACATATATTTTAGAGTTTATATAAATTTTTCTTTTAAAAAATGTCTAGAAATATTTGGTACCTATCTTGAAATGTAATATTTAATAGAACTATGAAGTACATCCATTGCTATTTACTCTAAATAATGGGTTGTATCGTCACTTTCTTATCAAGTGTTACTGAAATGCATTGATTATTTTTTTGTTCTTCCCTATTCATATGTCAAGATTTCTTATATCTTTTTTGAATTGAATTAATGATATTTCAAAAATTTAGGTATTATATTGATTTTTATGTTTAATCATTAAATTCCGTTAACCTTGAAATCGTACATCAATAAAAAATTATTGTTAGGCAACTAAGAAAGTAACTATCATGTGTTACTAAAAAGTCTCCCAAAGAATATTTTAATAGATTATATGTTTGTCAATTTTTTTAATTTTTACTAAACATATACTCATATTAAAACTTTATTTATAATTTTAACAAAGTTAGATTGAAATAATATTCATGTAAAAACCCGAAAAATCTGAAAAACCCGAACCAACAAACTGATATAATTGAGTTGGTTTAATTTTGATAAAAACTGAATCAACCATATAAATTATCTGTAAGTTTTAAAGATATCTTTTTTTTCTTAAAATAACACTGTAGCTCCAGATAAGCTAACTGATTAGAGAAAATTGAGTATTTTACTAGTACAAATAATAGGTTAAACATTGCATGAGAGTATTTATACCAAAATACATGTCTAAGAAAGAAATGAGGTGTCATTTTATTTGTTATAAAGTAATGTTTGAGTGGAAAAATAACCAAGTATTTAAACTTCAGAAATAACTACTATAATTATTTCAAAAGAATAAAAGTTTACTAGACTTTCTTTCTAAAGAAAGAAAAACCAATTTTCTCCATCATTTATAATTGAAGGTAGGGGTGTTCCTTGGTCGGTGCGGTACGGTACGGTATTTATATATTTTGGTTTGGTATTTTCGGTATTCGATTTCTTAAAATACTATATCAATACCGTACCTAATTAAATTCACTATGGTTCGATTTTTTTCCATTCGGTTTAAATTTATTCAGTTCGGTAACTTCGACTTATTCGGTTTGAATACTAACTTGTGCGTAAAATCATAGACTGTAATATTTTTAATTAAAGCACTTAAAAGTACAAAACTAAAAATATTTGTTAAAAGATGACTTGCTATGTACTACATGGGCCGAATAATAAGACTAAGGTTGTTTAAAAGAAGCAACCGTAACGTATGGACGTGACAGAACAGCAGTCCCAATATGCTGACTCTTAACTCTCTCTCTCTTTTTTTCCCCTACGAATAAAAGGAAAAACTTCCGCCTTCACGCTCAAGAATCTTTTGACAAAGGTTTCCCTTTTCTTCTCCTACTATTAAAATTAAATTCATTTTTTCCATTTTCTTTTTTGCAGGTTCAGTGCAAATGATCGGGTTTTAAGTAACTTGAATTCGTCGAAATTTCTTAACTTGTTTGTTCAGTTTTTGAGCTTGTGTTGACTCCTTTTACAGTTTCTTTTTTCTGCTTCAGGTTGTTTCTGTTAACAAGTAAGTCTTATCTTTTTTGTTTAGTTTTCTTTGAAGATGTGTCTCAGTTAGGATACTGTGTGCTTTTTCAGTTACAATCATAGTTAGGATACTTTACCTTTTTTTGTCGGGGAGGAGGAGGGGTGGAAAAGGTTAATTTTCAGCTTCACTTTAACTATGACCTTCAATTACTTTTTCTAACCTGTAAATGAAAAAGTATAACAACAACAACAACAACAACTATGCCTTAATTCCAAATAGATTGGGGTCGGTTGCTATATGAATCTTTTTAAGCTCAACTCATGTCATTATTATACCAAATAAAATTACAAGTGAAAAATCATTTAAACATATTTTATATTTATTGTGAAGAACATAATACCCCAGACCCCACCCCATTTATGGGATTACACTAGGCATGTTGTTGCTGTTTGAAGAACAGAACACCATAGAAACTAGCTGGAGCAAAGGCTACTATTATTGGCGCACTTACATGTCCAATGGTAGAGAGGAGTCTCTTAAGTTTGGTGAGATTGTATGACAGTGTAGGGTAAGGAGTGAGATCTAAGCATTCCGGGTTTCAGAGAATATTGTCCTTAAAAGACAAAGTGCGGAGTAGTGGCATAAATGGGCCTAAATGGAATAGAGTGGATACAGATTCACCCACCAAATAGTTTTAGATTGATAGATTGTTGTTCTCAAATGCTATGACAGAATTCAAATGTGAACACTGACTAAATGCTGCTACTGAAGGAGAGTTTATTGGGTATTTCTCTGCAATTGCCTGCTTTAACCTTTATCGCATGCATCCAAGAAACTTTTAGAGTCTAGAAAAAAGAGGGCACCCCGGTGCACTAAGTTTCCCACTATGCGAGAGGTCTGGGGAGGATCGGACCACATTGGGTCTTATATACGCTGTCTTACGATGTATTTCTGCAAGAGGTTGTTTTTGCGGCTTGAACTCATGATTCACATGGTAGCAACATTTACCATTGTCCCAAGGTTGCCCTTCTTTTGAAGTCTAGAGTGAGAGCGAATTAGAAGATTGTTTAAGTTTCAACAAGCACCAAAAAAGAAAAGAGGTTATATGAGAGCTGCTTTACTGGTTGAGCGTCTTCCACTATATGATTTTATATAGTAGATATGTAGTTGCTTGTTCCACTGTATAAAGGTTTGACCTTTGTTATGTAATTGTATCTCTTCCAAAGATAACTATTTGATCCCTTTGACGAGATGATCTCTAACTTAATAGATATGGAGCTTCAGTTTACTCCCGTGGTGGTTTTTTATGTGTTATGAATTCCTAGCTTTAGAAGATAAGACTTCTTATTGCAGGAGAATGGCTGGGAAAGCTGTGGTTAAGCAGCCAACATCTGCATTTGACTTTGAGATTGTTGAAGGTGTTTCTGATAACCTTACAACTGTTGTGGCATCTTCTAGCCAGAGTAGCCCATGGATTGACCCTGCAACTATTAAACTTAGACATAGAATTGGAAGGGGTCTATTTGGTGATGTTTGGTTAGCAACTCGTCACCAAACCACTGCAGATTATGACGAGTATCATGAAGTATCTGTGAAGATGTTGCATCCTATGAAGGAGGAGAACATCAATGTTGTCTTAGATCGGCTGGGAAATTTGTTTACTCAGTGTCAAGGACTACAACATATTTGCTGGCTTCAGGGGCTGTCTGTGATAAATGGAAAGGTGAATATATTCTTGCAGTAATGTTAATGCTATAATTTGTGCTGCCTTTCTGAAATACTTTAAGTATTCCTGCAGCTATGCATTGTTATGAAGTTCTATGAAGGTTCTGTTGGTGATAAAATGGCTCGTGCAAAAGAAGGAAAGCTGTCCTTGCGAGATGTTATAAGGTGATATACTATAGTTTTGATTGAGAATGAGTTTCAGTCCATACTAAAGTTGTGTGGGAAAATATGATATAATGACATATGCATTATGGTGATCATACAGGTATGGGACTGATCTTGCTCGTGGGATAATGGAGCTACACTCGAAGGAGATCTTGATTCTTAACCTTAAACCTTATAATTTCCTTTTGAATGAAAATGACCATGCAATTTTGGGGGATATTGGGATTCCTTATCTGCTTCTTGGAGTTCCTTTGTTGAGTTCAGATATGTCAAGAAGACTTGGCACCCCGAATTACATGGCTCCAGAACAATGGCAGCCAGAAGTTAGAGGTCCCATATCCTTTGAGACTGACTCATGGGGATTCGGCTGCAGCATTGTGGAAATGCTGACCGGTTCTCAGCCATGGAGTGGTAAATCAGTTGAGGAAATATTTAAATCTATTGTAAAGAGACAAGAGAAACCACATATTCCTGGGGGACTCCCTCCTGCGGTTGAAAGGGTCATAATTGGTTGTTTTGAGTATGATTTCAGGAATCGCCCTCTGATGGGAGACATTATGCATGCATTTCTAAGGTATCTAATTTATTTTGCGTTGGAAGGCAATTCTTCCCTGTCTTTAGCTTTGCTGTATGTTTCATTTTCTAAAAGAATCAAAGTTACAGAACTGGTTATTTTAGGGGTTTGATATCTGATTCAGCCACTAGAATTTGCTTAAAAGAAACAAAAGAAGTGAGCATGTGTCGCTTAAGAGTCTAAACTCTGGAGTAGGCTCTAACTTGAATACCTTTTGCTTTGTGTGCGTGTGTGTGTGTTTTTTTTTATGGGGGTTGGTTTGATGGGTGATTCGACATCGGGGCGAAAAAAGGTATGAGAGGGATGGGGTTTCTCTCGCTTTTGCCAAAGTGGGCCCCCATCTAAATCGAATACCGTACTAGTAGCTTAAGGCATTTTGATCTGTAATAGGGTTCTGCATTGTGCAGTATGGAACTGTGAAAAGTATTCTTGCCCTTGGCTTGAAAATTTTGTGCTTATCAGAATCATTGGTGTTGTATCTCCAAAGCAGAATAGTTAACCGTAAATAGAATGTGTAATTGTTCATCCACGCAGCAGAACTAGTTAACGGAAAGAAAAGGTTCCTCGCCGTGCCTTTTTGGGTTTTGGGGAAGGTACTAAATGTCATATATTTGATTCTGCATCCTCAGTTTCTACGAGGTGCTCATACAATACTTATCTGAAGTCTATAATGCTCTATGCTCGATAGCAAAGGGGGATTCAAGATTTCAGAAGGATGGGTGCACTATTATGAAAAGGTGAATCTAGAATTTACATTTGACGGATTTAACTAAAGTCTCTTACTATGAACCCACTACACTTTTGAAATTATAGGTTCAAAATTATATTCTTTTGAAATTTTAGTGATTTTCACTTGTATATTTATACTCCGTGCCGAAAATAAGACCCTCTAGAGTGGGATTTGTACCGTCAATTTCACTTGTAGAGGTGCACCAATATATTATTGCACCATAGGAGTCTTTGAGCATGGGTGCACACACATATATTTAAGTAGTTTTGAAGAAATACAACATTGTTATACATGGTTTAAAGAGAGGAGTATGGGCTCACGTGAACCCATATGCATTCACCTAGATACGCCCTTGCTCTATATGTCCAGTATGGACGTTAGATATTTTTTTGAGAAGTTAAACTAGTCTTATTAGGATAAGAGGACTTGACAGTTGATGTGAGCATTTATTTGAGTCCTATGAAAAAATGTAGATAGTTGTATATGAAGTCCAATCATGGACTTGAACCTTGATTACGATCAAAATACTGTAGCTTTGACAGGTTTACTGAGTTCACTTGCTTAGAATGAACCAACAATTATGGAATTTATTGGCTAGTTAGTGGCTTCTCTGTGACAGAAATAATGAGAAGGATGGTGCAGTTTAAAGGTTCTGGGGGGTGCAAAGGTAATTATAAACAGATCATGGATATACAACTCATATTAAATGTCTCTGGTATCTTTGTTTACTTTGATTGAACAAGAGCATAGAAGAAGTAAAAACACAGAGAGATGTTGAAAACAAAATAAGAAAATCTAGTAACCTCAAAGTTGTTTGAGTAGCCTCAAAGGGGAAGGAGCTACAAAGAGTAGTTAAAAAAATGCAATGAAGGTGAAGTTACACATGAGTAGTTAAAAAGATGAGCGAAGGCTTGATAAGAAAACCTGTGGAATTGGCTCATACTTCTTCACTCTGGACTGGCATAGACAAATCATTCAGATTTATAATGATTGCTGCTAAATTGTTACAAGGAAAGTTATTGTTACCTCAAAAAAAAAACTACAACTAGTCTTTATGGAGCTTTGTCAGGTGCCAACTGCAAGCATTAATCATAAAGTTTACAAATCTACCACTATTTACCTAAGATATTAACCATGTATTCTACTTTTATGGAAAAAAGTATGCCGGGAAATCTCATATGACGTAATGTTTTTTGTTTCCTCTATGGTAAGAAATTTTTTGTATTGTTGGTGTTACAACTTCATATTATGATTATATAACCTAGAAGGCTAGAACACTATGATGCGCAATTGGGCAAACTCATCTAATACTCCTCTCAGATAACTAATTAAGGATTTTTTTTAAATGGTTGTAATATGGTATATTAGAAATATTTGACTTTGGTAGTTGGAACAGTGTTTGGCCTCAGGAAATTCATCAAAGTTCAGATATACTTAGCTCGTGATATATTAAGTAATAGAGAGCTGGCGTGAACAGCCGATACATGTGCAAATGAAATCCGAGCGGCGTAAAGAATTTACCTAAAGAATTGATGTACATATCTGGCACTCACGTGGTGCGTATCAATAAAAGCTCATTTTACCTATAAATAAGGATTTAAGTTATATATATGTACCGCGTAATAACTTTTTTTACACTATCAGTGTAGGTTAATATTTAATAATAGGTTAGTTACCATTTTTACTAAGTTACTAGGTAATACTTATCATAGCAATTTACATGTAATTACCTTGTAAATGACCTGGTGGTAGTAACAAAATTTTACACCATCCGTTCGTACAACCTAACCTCATTAATAAGCACTAAATATAGGAATGTCAAGGATGTGATTATTGAGAGAAATGAATTTTGGAGAAGGGAAGAAATTGGAGGGAGAAGTACCTAGTGGCCAATTCTAATTTTGGGAGCAGTTAAGTCCGAGTATAAGTGGTTGAAGTATCACCGGTCCTCACCTGGGGCACAAATCAATCAATTTGTTTAAGCTTTCCCCTTTAAATGCTGCAAGTTTTTTATAAACTTATCTGATGAAGATGCATATCTTATTCAAGCGCATGGTTATAATATTTAGATGCCAATACTAAAGTAAAATTTAATGTGTGCTATAATATCTTATCTGATGAAGAAGTTGCATATCTTGTTCAAACGCTTGTTCAAACCATGCGAAGGTGTTAAAAACATGTGTTTTGACCAACTGGAGGTGTTTGGTTGGGACAACTCTAACTTTGGTGGCCAGCTTTGCAAAACCGTGCAAGTAGAGGTGTCAATTTGTGTAGTAATCATAAAATATAACCCCTGAAACTTACTGAAATTGCCTAAATCTGACTGAAAGTTTAAAAGGAATGAGCCTAATACATAAATTTGATAATGAATTAAACACTTGAACAGTGCTAATAGTTTGTCCAGGCTATTTGAGGCGGCAATGAATTCATATCATTAGCTTTTTGTTAAATTTAGTCATTTACCTTGAAAGTGGTAACAACATAACCTTCATGGCATGATGCAGTGTGAATGCTAGTTTGATCTTTATTGTTAACATCTAGATTTTATGGGCATGGGCTCTTGCTTAATGCATGAAAAAAGGGATATTTTATTACTTGAAAGTTCCTTCTAAGATAGTTGTTTATTGTTACATTTTCTTGCATTACATTTCTATTCTTTGTTGTTCTTGGTGCTCTTTTCCGCTAAAACCTACAATTTAATTGCACTTTGCGCTTAAAGCTCCAACAGACTTTGGTGCTTTTTGCTTTGACTACTCTGTCAATGCTTAGCTGAAACTTACATTTATTCAATCTACTCTGCAGTTCACAGGAAGCAGCTTATGGTGATGAGGGTTGGAGAGACCCGGGAAGTCGGGTTAACTTGGACAAATTAAGTGGAAGTGGCTATAGCAAGTGGTTGGTCTTAAAGGATCAGCTTCAAATTGGAGACAGTGTGAGATCCAGGAAGCCACCGAACTCGTGTAAACCTGAAAACATGGAGGTACCAGGGGGTACCATTGTTGGCATGGAACGAGATACAGAACGAAATGGATTTGTGCTGGTGAGGGTGCATGGCATCCATGATCCTCTTAGAGTTCATGGATCGACATTGGAGCGGGTGACATTTGGCTTGGCTGCAGGAGATTGGGTACGTTTGAAGACGAACGGTAAGAAACATTCATCGGTAGGCATCCTTCACTCCATTGATCGTGATGGAAGTGTAGCTGTCGCATTCATAGGTTTGGAGACCTTTTGGAAGGGTAACTGCTCCGAGCTTCAGATGGCAGAAGCTTACTGTGCTGGACAGTTTGTAAGGCTGAAGGGTGATATTTTCAGTCCGCGCTTTGAATGGCCCCGAAAGAGAGGTGGTGACTGGGCAGCAGGTAGAATTTCTCAGGTGCTACCTAATGGGTGTCTTCTTGTGAACTTTCCTGGTATGCTGGTGTTTGGTGATGAAAATAGCAGCTTTTTGGCTGATCCAGCGGAAGTTGAAATCGTTTCTTTTAACGCTTGCCCTGGTATTGTGAAGAAGTATCAACACCTTGAGGACTTCCACTGGGCTGTTAGACCACTGCTGGTTGCATTAGGCCTATTTACTGCTATGAAGCTTGGTCTTTTTGTTGGCAAGAAAGTCGGGAGATCGAAGGTGAAGGGAGGGCGCAACCCGGTGGTAACCATTGAAGGTCAACAAGGAGATGCTCAAAATGGTGGTAATGCAGCATGGCTTCCCCCAAAGGTGGCAAATATCATATTCAGAGAAGGGGCTAGTGTAACAACCACCTCTAGGTAGTTCTTAGTCTCTACCAATGCCAAACTAAGAGGACTGCACTAACATCTTGGCTTAGAGCATGCAAAAATAAGTGTTTAAAGATCTGTAAATAGATGGATGGCTGTAAATACACTTTTACTGTTTATGTATATATATATATATATACACACACACACACTCTTCCTCCACTATATGCCAGTTGTGAGTATGCCTTGTTTAAGCCCTCATATCATCAGTATATCCATGACAACAACTCATGGGCAATCTAGTTTGAACACCCTTTGTGTATCCGTCTAATTTGTGGTCCTCTGACTTGCATTTATCTTGCAGTCTGGGGTTCTGGCCCTTCCCAATGAATTCTTTTAGCAAGGATCACTTGAAGTGTGGAAGTTCTTTTTGGTGATAATACATTAAACAAAGTTGTTAAAGTTAAACAGTTGAGTGGTGGTAATTTCAAAATCTTGTTGGTAGTTCTAAAACATTTTTAGGATTTACCAAACAACTTGTGCAGAAGCATATTCAAGTGATCCTGTATGACCTAAAAGGACCAGTTGCTTAAGGTACACTTGGCGTGGTTCTTGATTTTTACCTAAAAAATTAATCTTCCAATGGCTTTTCATGAGATAGCAACTCCTTATAAAAACTCATATCCTGACCAAGAAATTACAAGCTGAAATTGTTTCTACCTCCACTTCTCCATATGAATTTACAAAAAGAAGCATCAAGCACAAAAGGCACTACAATAATATGTTTTCTCTAAATTCTCACTATCATCTCAAAAGGAGAAACGAAACAAAGTCTCACTCTCACCAATGTTCCAGCAAAGCACAATTGAAAACTTGTATTTGGGACGTAATCCAAATTTTCTAAGCTCATCCGCAACTATAGCAAGCAAATGGTTAGAGGCATGTAAAGAAAATTGTCATTAATTTCATAAAACTTTATTGGGGGCATAAAATGCCAGCTTCTTTCACCAGCTGCTCAGTCAACGCTGAAAGCCGGGCCATTTCTGTGTAGACTTCAGCAAGACACTCACCGCTGCTAGCGACGTTTGCTGCAGTTTCTGGGCTGTCACCCAACAGAAGGCTGTTATTGTAGTCAGCCTCGATGCTCAAACTAGCTTTATTCAAAAGCTCACGGCTCAGTTCAGCGAGTTTCTGGAGAGCACTAGTAGCAGCCTCAACTTCCAATTGAGCGTTCTCGAGTTGGAGCTTTTCAATTGCCAGATCCCCAGTACTCTTTTCACCTATTCTTTCCTGTGCCAAAGCATAAAGTTGCATCAGGTCATCTGCATCTCGAGTCATATCCTTCATTTTATTTATTTCTTCCTCCCTGTCATCTAATTTTTGCCAAACCATTTTGAGCTCCTCCTCTTTGAGTTTCAGAGCCCTTTGTGCTGCAAGAGCTTCCATTTCTCTACTCCTCAGGCTTTCTCTGGTTAACTCGAGTTCATTTTCAAGCTGGTTCTTCTGCCACCTAAAAGTATCAGTTGATTTCTCCACCAGCTGAGATGACCACATTTCATCAGCATGACCGAGTGGGCTCAACACGTCATCCTTAACAGAGATAACCAGTTTGTTAGTCAGGTCTACTATACGTTCCACAACGGTCTCAGCTTCTGAATATTTCATTCTTGTATCATTTAACTCATCTTGCATTGTCTGCATGGATTCCTCTTTTTCTTTCAACATAGTTGTTGCCTGAATAAGTTGCACTTCTTGACTGCTCATGAGCACCCTCAGCTCAGTTATTTCCTGATTTAGTTCATCTAACGACTTTCTTGAATCCAGAAGTTCCTTATCTTTTTCTTCCAACATCAGCTGAAGAGAAGCGCACTCAGACTTCAAGTGCTGAATCTGTAATCTAGCATCTACTAGCTCTGACTCTTTAACCTGAAGAAGATCCTGTGTTTCTCCAAACTCTGCCCTCTTACGGTACAGCTCCTCTTGGAGAGCAGATTTTTCATTCAAAGCTGCTAGCAGAGAAGACTTCTCATTGTTCAATTCATTCTGCAACTCCTCAACGAGCTCCTTTTCCATGGATAAATCCCTTTCAAGTTCTCTGTTTCGAGCCTCAGCAACCTTAAGTTTCATTTTCTCACTCTCTACCTCAATTTGAGCTTCTTTCAAACTTGTCATGTGAGCCATAACACTTCTTCTTTGCTCTTCAAGCTCTCCGAGACGCTCTTCTAATAGATTTTCCTGCAGCTCCATTTTCACTCTAGAGGATGTCAAAGCTCTCTGAGATGAGACTAACTCAGACCTTACATCGGCAAGTAGCTTCTTCACTCTTCTGAAATCCTCAAGGGATTCATTTGCTTCTCCACCGTATTTAGATGTTTCCTCTTCCAACTTCTTCATTTCTTGCTTTGCTACGTTCCAATTCATTGCCTGCTTCTCCAAGTTGGATTTGGCAACTTTAAGTTTCTCTTCTTCAGTTTTCTGCATCGTCAAAAAGTCTTCTAGCTCTTTCTCTTTCTCTTGAATTTTGCTTCGGAGATTTTGTAGTTCAACCTCCTGTCTTTGAACTACTTCATTTGCTGCATCAAGTAGCTCAGCCTTAGTTCTGAGTTCTGATTCAGTGTTAGCAGCTTCATCGCTTTTATTCTTCAACTCATCCTTCATTTTATTTATTTCATCTGCTTTTGAATCTAGGGCTGTTTGTGCAGCAGATATCTCCAGATCTCTCTCCTTGAGACGAAACTTTAGATCCTCAATTTCAGCAGCTTGGGATACTAAGGTAAGATTAGCCTGCCTTAGCTCATCTTCCAGTTTTTCCTGCCTAGAACTAGCAGCTGCAATCTCTTCCTCACGTTGCTCCAGTTCCAACTTTGCATGGTTTACTTCATTGTACTCCATCAAGACTTTTCTCTCGGTATCTTGAAGATCTTCTTCCTTCTTCTTCAAGGCAGCAAGAGCATCCAGCAAATCAGACTCCAATTCGCCAAGATCCAGTCCCAGCTCAGCGACCTGAGGAAGATAAGGATTTCTGCCTATCTGTTCTTCTAGTTTCTGGGTCTGGGCAAACAATCTCTCAAGAAGAACCCTTGCAGGCTCAGTTGCACCATTACCGTTGATATTTGACTTCCTGTTATCCAAGACTGACCTGACAATTCTGGAGGAAGGACCCCGTCCACGATGAGCTGTCATAAGCAGTAATCTCTTCTTCTTCCATTTGGGCCTCACAAAGCAGAACTGTACACAAACACAAGTCAGTAATTACACCATAATATCATCATCCACAGAGCTTCCTACCTTTTTTTAAATAAATAAAAAAATGACAAACCCCTCATCTATTCCTTCATGCCCAGTACAATTCATATAGTACATACTGACAAGTGATAAGCAAGAGATGATGTAAAAGACCAAGGCATGATAGGATAAGAGCTCCTACGCAGCAATTAAATTTTGTAGTATCGTACAGGTAAAATAACTGAATCAATTTTGCTCCTTGGCACAGTGAACCACTCCGGCACATTGCACTATGACTAGTCAACTTCTATGATATGCAAGAAAGAGGCTCACATTTATATCTTAATTTTCTTTTTTTAGCTTCTCTTTTTCCTTTTGTAAGATGAGGTCAAATTCATCAACAAGGAAAGGAGTTGATTATTTCATTTGTCACCCACCATCCATCCCCACAACTCTGGGTAAAGAATTAAGAGTGAGAGACGTCTCGTATACTCTCCCTATGATTTCTCACATCCTTTTTTTTTTCTTTCTTGATAAGGTAAGATCTGGTTTCTCGCATCCCATGATCATAACAATCTGTCACTGCCTTGTTGTTCAAACTTTATTTTAACTTTCATTCATACAACAATTGTCCAGGGATAGAGCATAAAGGATACAGAGGATTCATATAGTTGACACCCGACTAGTTTGGATTGAGGTACGGTTGATTGGTTCATCGATTTCATCCATATACTCACTGAAACAAATCAATAGGGAACATTGATTCCCCAGCAACCTTCAATATATGAAGCAAGATCCATTTAAATAAATTCAATTGTTTACTTTCCCATTCGGAACAAGTGAACCTGTTTCAACCTCCAAGCAAATTCTAAAGATGGTACTAAATAACCAAATGGAATTCTACGCACTCATTTAATGACCATTCAGCTGCAGTCCTAAATATGCCCGATTATTAAGATCTGTCCTTTGGAGTTTACATCACTCAGAACCATCTTACGAACCAAAAGTATTTGTGCCGAAATGATAGATGCCAAGAAGAACAAAGTCCTTGGATACATAATGGATCTTCGAGTACTATTTCTGCATCTCCATGACCAATCTCTCTAGATTCAAATAGTAGCACAATAAGTTTCACTCTTCTCAATTCAACCATTAATTGATCAAATCCTTACTGTCATTTACAAACTTTCACAACAATTTCAATCTCAGTTACTTTTGGTTGCATGAAATGTCTATTTAACAAAAAAAAGTTAATCAAAACTATCTATATCTTATCATGATTGACTCTATTGGTGTATTATTCATCGTAAGACGTAATTATTTCAATAATTGACAAATAAAAGAGTAATACACAACAAAGAGAGCTCTAGAATATTGCTAGCTGCGGAACTCATAGATTCCTTTCTGTTTTTTTCTTTTTCTTTTATCCTTTTTTTAATTATTACCTAAAACCGTTAGCAAACTTCGGCAAATACCTTTACAAAAATAGGTATTCATGTTCACATCTTTATTTTTCCCAACATTAACAATTTCAGTAGAGAAAAGCTATAAGAGTAAAATCGTTAAGCAGCATAAGCAATACAATAAGTCAAGTGCGAAAAAATAGGAGAAAACAACCAAAAAAGAGATTTTCACCTCCGTTTGCTGGTGAATAGATGAAAACGATAAAGAGGCGCGCAACGCCATACTTCACCTCGAAAGCACATCTGCTTGTTGACAAAAACTCACTACCATATAAAACTTCATAAATGATAGGTATATGATGTGTTGTTGGTACATATAAAGCTCGAAGTCGAGGTCATGTAACAATGGCGGAGTTGCACAAGAGGAAAAAAGAGAAAGCTCACATTAGCAGAATAAGTCGTTCAATGGTAAGTTGCGCCGTATAATAAGGATCCTTATTGTTATTCATGTGCTCTACTAGTTTTAAGAAAGAAAAAGCAAAAAAAAAAGAGAGGATTTTACGTGTGAAATGTGAACTAGTGGTGCTAGAGATTCCATCTCATTTTCTTTTTAATTTTTGCTAAAACTTTCTTTTTTTGGAGGTCTGCCATGTCAGAAATAAGTAACTTATCTTAAATGAATAATTGTTTCTCGGTTCACTTTTATAATTTTAACCATAATAATAATAATAATATTTTTAAAAATCTTAAAAAATAATTTAAGAAAAGAGTAGTTAATGATAGGGGTAAATCAGAAAAAAAAAAAAAGATTCTTTATTTCTTGATTTAATAGAATGAACAAATAAAAATAAAAATATATTTTAATATAATAGACAAATAAAAGTAAATGGAGGGAGTATTACTTTTACATGAGTTATATCATTTACTGTTAATAATTAATATTCCGTATATTATCATTTTAATCGATCACTTAATGGTGGTAAATAAGTACTCCCTCCGTCTCCAATTATTTATCTGCATTTTTCTTTTACACGCCTCATAAAAAAATATTAGTTGGAAGAAATTTTAGACTATTTTACCATTATTTATATTTTAAGATATAATCTCTCTTCATTGAATATTTATTCGATTTATGTATTATCTTCTTCTTTAAGAACAAGTACTATTAAGGGTAAAATACGAAGAAAAAAATATTTAATTTTATCTTCAACTTTTAAAATGACAAATAATTTGAGACAATTATTTTTAAAAATTATACAAATAATTCGAAATGAAGGGAGTATGATCGATCACTTAGTGGGGTCAATTGGGCAATCTAAAACTGTTAATTTGTTTCGTTGTTATATTAATTAATCTTTTTATGTTAAAGAGTTATTAAACAGTAGAGAAAAAATGTTTTAGATTCTGGAAATAGAAGACGATATATATATATATATATATATATAAAGATAGAGTTTTGGATAATGCATTTGGAATTTCTATGTGTCTGATGGTTGGTTCATAGTTCACAATTTGAAAACTACTATTTGTGGATTTTGAATTGGGACATTTTGTAATGTAGCTCTAAATGGTGTACTTGTTTATATTAGAAAAGGCAAATAATGGGATGCATTTGAATGTGGCCGAGGCTGACTCATGTTTACCGACACGTGGACTTGTTCATTGCCACTTCTCATATATAAACTACGAAAAGACAAAGGTTCATGAAAAGTGTAAATAACATTTAGTGGTCACTCTCTTCTTGATGTTTTATGTCACATGATTGCCGGGACCTTCTTTATCCTTGAGCTTAGGGGTTTGCTGAGTGGGATAAGCTATAATATTTTGAGATAAAATAGTGAATATTTTGTCCCACGTTTAGTTATGTAACGATTCGATCGATCGTTTTGCTTTCTAGAACTCCATTTCTCTAAATAAGATTTTTCGTACATAATTTTATTATTTTATGACTTGCGGAGATGGTTAGTTCGGGATTTGAAAGGGTTCGAGTTGAAATCGGAACACTTGTGTCACGACCCAATTTCCCTCCGTTGGGTATCGTGATGGCACCTAGTCTTAGGGACTAGATAAGCCTAACATTTCCACTGAACAACAACAATAATAAAGGAATTGAAAATTTTCGAAATAAAATTCTTGACAGAGTTTACAATTTCCCAAAACCCGGTAAATACAAGTCATAAGCTCTACGAAATCTTTCTATCAAATCTAAATACAATTGTCTAGGAATAAGTAAGTACAGCTGAATAGAAATAAAACAGGAAGGTGACTCTGAAGCCTACGAACGCAGCAGCAGGTTACCTTGAGTCTCCTCAGCAATGATCTGCGCAGCTACCAACAACAATAACCTGAAGCTGCACATAAAAATGTGTAGAAGTGGAGTATGAGCACACCACAGCGGTGCCCAGTAAGTATCAAGACTAACCTCGGTGAAGTAGTGACGAGGACTAGTCAAAACACCACCGGTCTAATAAGTAAAAAAGCATAAATGTATAAAAGACCGAAACATAATATCTATCTAAAGAATTTTCAATATAATTAACGATACGATCGAATAATACGGAAGGAAATTCAATAATTACGATCAACGGACAGCATAATAGAAATCCGCAAAGAGAATGGAAAGAATGCAATCCAAATGGCGGGAATCACAACCCAATAAAAGCACTAGCAACTCAGCATTGCATCAATTTATTATCGTCGGGCATTAGCCAATAAACTCAATAAAACTGGCCAAACCTTTGAGTGAAAACCTTTAAATCGTGAGTTCATGTTGAAAACTTTAAAATATAATCATTTCGGAATAGAGAAATTTCTTCTTTGAAACATACTTTCTCGGAATGTATATTTATATATTTTTATATAGAGAAATCTTAATAACATAGTCTCTTCAAAATACGTGGTGTTCAAATATACTTTCCCAAATACTGCTTTCAAATATCATCAAAATACGTGATGTTCAAAATATATTTTCCCAAGTACTGCTCTTTCAAATATCATCAAAATACGTGATGTTCAAAATATATTTCCCAAGTACCGCTCTTTCAAATATCATCATTCTGCAAGACAAATATTTTTCAAATATACTTTCGGAAAGAAGTCCTTTAGACATAACTTTTCCTGGAGATAATTGCTTTTCAGCTATACTTTTCAATATATATATTTATATCTTTCGATTCAAATCTCCTCAATCATAAAACTACCGGAAATCAGTCCACCACTCAGAATTTGTCATGCAATGCAGCTCCCGGATCTCTGTCCGTAGTCCCAATTTAAATATGCGGTGCAGTACAGGGGGAAAGCTCCCGGATCTCTATCCGTAGTCCCAATTTAAATATGTGATGCAGTACAGGAGGAAAGTTCTCGGATCTCTGTCCGTAGTCCCAATTTAAATATATGATGCAGTACAGGGGGAAAGCTCCTGGATCTCTGTCCGTAGTCCCAATTTAAATATGCAGTGCAGTACAGGGGGAAAGCTCTCGGATCTCTGTCCGTAGTCCCAATTTAAATATACGATGCAGCCACTGAGAAAACAACCAGAATGCGACATAAACAACATATATTTCCACAACCGGCGCGAAAGCAAACAAGACCGAATACAAGGTGCGATGAGCAAATCAATACAAAGACGTAAATCACAAAAGTGGTAATAACTCGCTCATAAGAAGTGCCACTGAGAGGAATGCCAAGCACAAAGAGAGAACAACATAACGAGGGGAAGACAAGACAAATATAGCAACGATTCTATACATTCAAGTTCGCAACCAAGAAAACAAATCATCTCGGCAAGGGAATCAGCTATAATCAATCTCACTTAGACAATTAGCTTCACCGAATAAACTCAGTTTGAACAATGCTCAGTAAATAGGCAGCATCAAATAATACCATCAACATGAGCGGTCATCAATTAAACCTAAGTAGTACTTAAGAGGAAAAATCATTTAAATCATAATGTACGACTCACGGGCATGCTTGACCAACGTATAGATATTCCAATTTCTTGTTAGAAATTTATCGAACGAGATTATACTAGTTCTAGTCACATAGGCAGTGTATGAAAGAAGACATAGCATAACGGTAGGAAAAATAAAGTCTTCATTTAAGTCAATTAAGATCATGTAAGAAACAAGGAATGTTAGGCAAGTACTTCTAAATTGAACAGGAAGAGATGAGACTCGAAATCAGGAATTCAGACATAACAAGTTCAATTCGTATACGGGGAAAATAAGGACCTACAATACCTAAAGGGAAATCTATTTGCAAATAAGTTCGAGTACACACTCATCACCTCGTGTACGCGGACTATAATCAACATAGAAAACTCAATCCTAAGGGGTAGTTCCCCCACACAAGGTTAGGCAAGATACTTACCTTGAATGCGCTAATCAACTCAATATCACGCTCTTGCCACGAGTACCCAACTCCAGGTGGCCCCAAATCTAGACAATTCGATTGCATAGAATGAATATCATCACAAGGAAAGAAAATAATTAATAAGTCCGAAGCTAATACGCGAAATTAGGAAATTCGCCCAAAAAGTTTCCCGGGCTCACGTCTCGGAATCGGGTAAAAATTATATTTTCCGGACACCTATTCACTCACGAGTCTAAACATATGAAAATCTCTCAAATCGGAGGTCGAAAACCTAATCAAAACTCAACAATTTGGTCTATGCAGTTTATCAAATTTTTCCCCCAAATTTTCCACCTAAATTTGAATTCTAATGACCAGATTTAAGTTATGAATCATGGAAATTGATCTAAGTAGGTTAGAAATCACTTACCCAAATTACTCAAGTGCAAAAGCCTAAAAATCGCTTCTCCCGAGCTCTCAAATTCGAAAATGGTGAAAATAACATAAACCCTCGGATCTGATATAATTGACCAGCAATTCCGCACTTGCGCCCCTGGGACCGCACCTGGAAAAATACCATCGCAGGTGCGAAAACCAACTAAAAGGCCTGGGGTCGCACCCGCGGCTCCTCATCTGCGGAAAACTGACCTCACATGTGAGGATTGGGGGATTGGGCCAAGTCCGCACCTGTAAGCTCCTCGCCGCACCTGCTGAAGGTCCATTGCAGGTGCGAGACACCAGAACCAGCAATGGTTCAGCTGTCTCCCAAGTGCTAATAACACCCGATGAGCATCCTAAATATAACCGAGGCCCCCGGGACCCCGTCCAACCAGACACACAAGTCATATAACCTAACACGGACTCGCTCGAGGTTTCAAACCACATAAAACAACACTAACACGAGGATTTAAACTAAAAGTCCATGAAAATTCTTCAAAACTTCTATAAACATTAAGTTTTACATTTAAGGTCTGAATCACGTCAAACTAAGTCCGTTTCTTACCAAGTTTCACAGATAACACATATAAATCATATCGAACCTGTACTAGGCTTCGGAACTATAATACGGGCCCGATATCACAGGTTTCACCTCAAATTTTATTTTCAAAAACCTTTATATTTTTTAGAAAATAATTTTATTTAAAAATTCATTTCTCGGACTTGGGACCTCGGAATTCGATTCCGGGCATATGCCCAAGTCCCATATTTTCCAACGAACCCTCCGGGACCGTCAAATTACGGGTCCGGGTCCAAGTCCGTTTACCAAAAACGTTGACTGAAGTTAACTTTATTCAGATTTCGAATACAAAATTATTATTTTTCTCAATTTTCACATAAAGGCTTCTCGGCTACACGCTCGGGCTGCACACGCAAATCGAGGTGAGATAGAAGGAGGTTTCACGACCTCGGGACACATAATTAGATAGAATATACGGGATGACATTTTGGGTCATCACAACTTGGTTCCTTAAGGTTGGCTTAAAAGACCAAGTTTGACTTCGGTCAATATTTTGAGTAAACAACCTCGGAATGGGGGTTTGATGGTTCCAATAGGTCATATGATGATTTCGGACTTGGGCATATGTTCGGATCGGGTTTTGGACGCCCCGGGAGCGTTTCGGCGCCTAATATCAAAAGTTACTTCTTGAAGCTCTTTAAATTTGGTTTGGAGTGAGTTTTGGTGATATCGAGGTCCAAACGGAATTCTGAGACCAGGAATAATTTTGTAATGTCATTTAAGACTTGCACGCAAAATTTGGTGTCATTCCGAGTAGTTTAAGTACGTTTCGGCGCATTGGAAGTAAATTGAAGAACTTGAAGTTCTTAAGTTTGATTCAATTGGTTTTGAGGTGCGATTCTTAGTCTTAATGTTGTTTCGAGCGTTCCGAGAGTTTGAGCGAGCCCGTTTTATGATTCCAAACTTGTTAATATGTTTGGGCGGGGCCTCGGGTGCCATTCGGACGATGCGCGAGTTGAGTTTGAAACTCAACAGGACTGTTGGTGCACCAGTTCTGTTGTGCTCGCATCTGCAAGCCTTGGGTCGAAGGTGCGAACCAAGCCTCGCGGATGCGGTCCAAGGAGGGCAGCCTAGGTTCTGCAGATACGGGCCCTTTTCTGCAGAAGTGGGAGCCCGTCCGCAAAAATGACCCCAGCCGGCCCAGTCAATTTCCGCAGAAGCGGACCCTTACATGCAGAAGCAGGACCACAAGTCGGCCTAGGCACCGCAGGTGCGAAATCGCTGGAGGGAGTGTGTAACGACCCGGTCGGTCGTTACGTAGAACTTGCACTAAAAGTTATTGTTATTGACTTGTCATAGGTTTTTTATACTGTTATTGATGTGTTAGAGTTGGTAGGCTTGAAATCGCAATGGTTGTAGTGAGAGTTTAGTCGCTTAGTCTTTAAAAATAGCCTTAAAGTTGGGAAAGTCAACTGAGAGTTGACTTATTGGTAAACAACCTCAGAATGCGGATTTTATGACTTGGATGGATTCATTAGGTGATTTGAGACTTAGGAGTGTGTTCGGAATATTTTTCTGAGGATCGGTTTAGAATTAGGCTTGAATTGGCGAAAGTTAGTTTTTTGTGATTTCCGGTCGGCAGTGGAAAATAGGATATCGGGGTCAGAATGGAATTCCGACAGTGGGAATAGGTTCGTAATGTCATTTTGGACGTGTCTGCAAAATTTTAGGTCAATCGGAGGTGTTTTGGATAGTTTCGACATCGTTGGAGGTTTTTAGAAATTTCTAAGTTCTTAGGCTTGAATCCAGCGTGATTTTGGTGTTTTGATGTTATTTTTAGTGTTTCGAGAGTGAAACTAAGTTTGAATAATCAATTATGATGTGTTGGTAACTTTAGTTGGGGTTCCGAAGGGCTCGGGATCGATTTCGGGTGGTTAACGGGCATTTTCGGGCCTTAGAAAATTGCTAGTTTTCTGGTTTTTGTGCAGTAGGAAATCCTTCACTGCGATCGCGTGAGGAGAGACGCGATCGCGTAGTTCAAATTGAGAGGGGAAGAATTTTTCTCTCTGCGATCGCGTGGAGCATGTTGCGGTCGCGCAGTGTAAATGAGGGGGCACGTGAGTGGGGCAGTTGGTCATCGCGATCGCGTGAATAGGGGTACGATCGCAGTGAGATGGAAATTGGAGCTCCGCGATCGCGTGGCTAAGTTTGCGATCGTAGAGAATATTTTTGGGCAGCTGAGAAATTGTGCTTCGTGATCGCGATGTGGGTCCCGCGATCGCGATGAATAAAGAACTGGGCAATATTTAAACAAACCTTTCGCGATCATTGGACCTTTTAACACTATTTTTGAACGGGAAAAGAGCTTGGAGGCGATTTTGAAGAGGAAAAATCAGTTTTATTCGTTAAGTTACGTATTTTGGACCCTAAAACTCAATTATAAGTGATTAAGGAACATAATATCAGTGTTTAATTCATGAAAATCAGTAGAAAAAGATGGGTTTAGGGCTTGAGATTATGAGACCTGATGCGAGACTAAAATGCATAGTTTAATATGTAATATACCTTACATTTGAGGTGCGTTAATGATAAAAATACACTTTTTATGTGGTTAATGGAGTTATTTCATGTGTAGGTGAGTTGGAGATGGAAACGAAGCTAAAAGGGATGCAAATACGTCGAAAAATAGGCAAAAGGAGACAACCGGGCGATAGCCAGGCGACAGAGCCTTACAGCCTAACCCTACCTGGCGTTAGCCAGGCGTTAGGGCTGAAACTCCAGCCCTAGCCTGGCGTTAGCCAGGCCTTTGGGTCCAAACGCCCAAGTGTCCCAGTTTCAGCCAAATCCGAGTTTGACAGTTTAAGTGTTTCCCGGTCGACATAGAAGTCCCCTACATGTTTA
>ML309829.1:11988-33648 GCA_005239505.1 Nicotiana paniculata | reverse complement strand
TGTCTCAAGTTCAATAGTACATGCAGCCACAATCTCCGGAATTTAAGATCAAGATTCCAACTCATGTGCTCGTGGTACCTTATGCGTAAGAACTAACTCATATCCAGTGTTTACACCCAATTAATAAATACATGGTAAAAGTTAGCATATTCACTTTTATCACTAAACTATGGTTAATTATTATATATATTTTTACCTTATTAAATCATTTAACCATAATTAGTTAATATAATTTGATATAAACACTTAAGTGTTTACCTTGTGTTGACCTCATACTAATCCTAATTAATTTATTGAAAAATATGAATAGCATATTTTGAAATATTTAGAAGAAATGAAGCCACAACCTCCGCAATGAAGATCAAGATCCAGATATACTTCTCACCATCTCAAACGTGTAGAGTTGTCTCATGTGCAAGCAACATCGAAATATCAAGATCTAGATCCCTAAATCCCCATTGACCTCGAAATAACAAAGTCATACTTTTTTATTTTTATATATATATATATATATATATATATATATATATATATATATATATATATATATAACAATTTAAACACATATAACAATTCATTAATTATCCATTTTTTAAGTGAATAATATGATTTGTATCTATATTTGATACGTTTTTAAAAAGTTCATTATCCAACCCATTTTAATTTTATTAGATAATATGAGTGAATAACTTTATTGTTTTAACCATTTTGTCACCACTAATTGAGCGGATGCCTTGATAATTTTAATTTCGATCCTTAGTAGAGACAGTGATAATTAGTAGAAGCTTGTAGTAGGATGAAGTTTTGTAGTTGCTAAGCTAGAGTTAGGGCTGTTTTGCCTAATTCTCGAGTTCTATTTAGATACCTTTACATAACTCCTTTGGTAGGCTCCTTCCCTTTTAAATAGGCTCCTTCCCTTTTAACTTATGTGACGTAATTTGACTATACACAAAAATTATAAAAAATTAAAACTTTAAAAGTTGTGATCTTTAAAGTTAGCTGAAAGCATTTGTGTGGCTTTTGGCTATATATAATGACTTCCCCCTTAAGAGTAAAGTAGATAAAATTGAAAGTTTAAATTCAAAATGCTTTCACAGCGTTTCTTTTTTATGTGTTTTTATCTTTTATTGTATTTCGGACCTATTTAATTCAGATTATACACGTTGATATCGAGCTCAAAACTTTGAGTTTCCCTATGGAAAACCTATTTCTTTTCTTTGGTCATGTTACAAGAGTTAACGATGGTACTGACCATATTAATCAGTTTCACCAAAATAATGCTGCTTTGCTTGGTTATTAGTGATTTTAAATCTATATTCACTGACAATATTTGCGATTAGTAAAAAATCAATATTGGATCAGATTATTTGCATAGGATATAGCCATATAAGTAGCTAATTGTTGGTCTTTAAGCTTAGTGTAGCTTAAAGAGAGTAAATGGAAAATGGTGGGAAAAGAAATTGAGGGAAGTAAAATTTTGAATTAGTGCACTTTATCCCTCATTGAAAGAAGGAAAGAAAATATATGTGTATATATAGAAAAGCTCTTCTTCTAGCTCTTAAAGAGTTGAGAAGAAGGCAAGCATCGCATCATCGTCGTCGTCACTCGCTCGACTTCGACTTCGGATTTGGTCAAAGATTGATTGATTGATCTTTTTGGACAAAGGTCCTGTCCGGTCTGGTCCGTTTTTCTTTTCCGGATTATTTTAAATCCGTTTTTAATTTTCCCGCAATATTCACACTTATTCCAACAGTTATGGCTGTTCTGAAAGGTTGTAAAATCTTTTCAGAAACAGTACGAAATTGGCTATAATATGCTTTGAATCCCAGAATTTTTACTTACTAGATTTTCTGATCTTCTTCTTCTTCTTCTGCAAAAAATATTCCAGTGTGTTTTACGACCATCGAGTGGTTCGCCGATCACCAGAGTTTTTGGTACCGATACGCTGGTGAGTTAAATCGCTCTATCCTGGGAGGATATATTCCAAAACCTCGGGTACTTGAGGGGAATAATTTCCTTAAGGACACACTGTGTATTCAGTGGGCTCGGTTTATTCTTATACTATTTTCAGAAGAGAATTGACGTTCTAGTTCTACTAACTTTTCTGTTTGTATTTTCAGAAAGTTTACTGTTTTATTTATTTTACAGCAATACAGATGAAAAACAATCTTAAGAAAATTAATTTTTTTATTATATTCTGTATTCTGTTTGTGGAAATTAAAACCTGTGTGATTTTCTACTCCTTCTGAATTTTATTATTCTGATTTGAAGATATAAAGACTTCATCAGAGTTCTGAAATTCAGAAAACGATTTGAAGAACATAAAAACTTCATCGTTTTCTGTGAAACAGTATATAAAAACTTCGATTTTTATTTATTATACATATTGTTTATTGTTAATTACAGTATTGTTTAATGTTCTGGTTTTGCCATTGATTGAACTCTTCTGTTGTTGATAGTGAGAAATGGCAATTGATAATGGAAATTCTTTTGCGACTGTTGCGGAAACGACGATAGCCTCGTCAAGCCGGACTGTTGTTCCACCGGCAGAAAAAATGGGGAAATTTTTTGGAGCCAACTTCAAAGGATGACAACAAAGGGTGTTCTTCTGGCTTACCACACTTGGTATGCAGAAATTCACTAGTGAAGAACCTCCAGTGCCTGTTGCGGACATGCCGGACAACGAGAAGTTCATAATTGTTGAAGCATGGAAGCAGGCAGATTTTCTTTGCAAAGGTTATATCCTAAGCGCTTTAAGGATGACTTGTACAATGTGTACAGTGCGATGAATACTTCGAAAGAATTATAGGACGCACTTGAGAAGCAGTACAAAACGGAAGATGCATGCTTGAAGAAATTTGTGGTTGTCAAGTTTCTAGACTATAAAATGATAGACAACAAAACTGTGGGAATTACCCAAGTTCAGGAGCTTCAACTTATTTTTCACGGCCTTATTGCTGAAGGTATGGTCGTGAATGAAGCATTTCAAGTGGCTGGAATGATTGAAAAGTTGCCTCGTTCGTGGAGAGATTTCAAAAACTATCTTAAGCACAAGCGCAAAGAAATGAAGTTGGAAGATCTTGTGATTCGTCTCAAGATTGAGGAAGAGAACAAAACAACCGAGAAGAAATCTCGTGGAAATTCAACGATCATGGGAGCTAATATCGTTGAGGAGACTGCTCCAAAAAGTAAGAAGAGGAAGAGATCTTCTGGACAGACTAAGGAGCAGAACAAAAAGAAATTCAAGGGCAACTGCCACAATTGTGGAAGAGTTTGTCACAAAGCCTCTGATTGTCGTCTCCCGAAAAAGGATAAGAAGAAGTGACCGGCCAACATAGTGGAGAAGAATGATAACATTGATGATCTTTGTGCAATGCTTTCGAAATGCAACTTAGTTAGAAATCCGAAGGGGTGGTGGATTGACTCCGGATCCACTCGACATATTTGTGTTGTCAAAGAAGCATTTGCGACTTACTCTACTGCTGGTCCCGAAGAAGAGATTTTCATGGAAAATAATTCAACAGCCAAGATTGAAGGTTATGGGAAGATATTCTTAAAGATGAATTCTGGCAAGGTGTTAACGCTCAACAATGTTCTTCATGTTCCTACTATTAGTAAGAATTTAGTTTCTACTTCTTTACTTGTGAAGAATGGATTCAAATATGTATTTGTTTCTAATAAAGATGTTGTGAGCAAGAATGAAATGTATGTTGGAAAAGGCTACCTCACGGAGGGCCTTTTCAAACTCAATGTAATGGTTGTTGATAGTATGAATAAAATTTCAGCTTCTTCTTATTTGTTGGAGTCAAATAATTTATGGCATATTCGTTTAGGACATGTCAATTATAAAACCTTGCGGAAGTTAATAAGTTTAGAGTATTGCCTAAATTCGAGTGTAATAAATTGAAATGTCAAATAAGTGTTGAATATAAGTTTGTAAAACATCCTTATAAGTCTGTTGAAAGGAATTCAAATCTTTTAGACTTAATTCATACTGACATTTGCGATATGAAGTCAACACCATCTCGAGGTGGGAAAAAGTATTTTATAACTTTTATTGACGAGTGCACTCGATATTGTTATGTTTATTTGCTTAATAGTAAGGATGAAGCAGCATTTAAGCAATACAAGAATGAAGTGGAGAATCAATTGGATAAAAAGATCAAAATGATTAGAAGTGATAGAGGTGGAGAATATGAATCTCCGTTTGCAGAAATATGTTCGGAATATGGAATTATCCATCAAACTACTGCACCTTACACACCTCAATCCAACGGAATTGCGGAAAGAAAAAATCGGACATTAAAGGAAATGATGAATTCTTTATTAATAATTTCTAGATTACCGCAGAGTTTGTGGGGGGAAGCTATCCTTACAGCTAACCGAATACTCAACAGAGTACCCCACAAAAAAACGCAATATATTCCATATGACAAATGGAAAGGAAGAAAACTTAACTTGAAATATTTCAAAGTGTGGGGTGTCTAGTAAAGTACAAGTTCCTTTACCTAAAAGGGTTAAAATCGGACCAAAAACAGTAGATTGCGTTTTCACTGGATATGCTACAAACAGTAAAGCATGTCGGTTTTTGGTCCATAAATCTGATTATCCCGAGATTCATGTTAATACTGTGATGGAATCAGATAGTGCTGAATTCTTTGAAAGCATTTATCCGTATAAAACTAGATGCGAGTCGTTAAGTGAAAGACCTAAACGACCTCGGGAAGAACCAAAGGAAAATACTCCAAGTAGAAGATTCAAGGCGTAGCAAACGTCAAAGAACATCTACTTCCTTTGGACCAGATTTTGTGACATTCTTGCTTGAAAATGAACCTCAAACTTTCAAAGCAGCCATGTCGTCTTCTGATTCGGCGGTTTGGAAAGAGGCAATCAATAGTGATATTCAATCAATTTTGGATAACGATACATGGGAATTGGTTGATCTTCCTCCTGGAAATAAGTCTTTAGGTTCGAAATGAATCTTTAAACGGAAAATAAAAGTTGATGGCACTATTGACAAATACAAGGCAAGACTTGTTGTCAAAGGTTATAGACAAAAGGAAAGCCTTGATTACTTTGACACTTACTCGCCAGTAACGAGGATAACATCTATTAGGATGTTAGTGGCATTAGCGTTCGTGTATGGTCTTGAAATCTATCAAATGGATGTTAAAACAGCTTTCTTAAATGGACAATTGGAGGAAGAGATTTACATGGAACAACCTGAGGGTTTTGTGGTTCCTGGTAAAGAAAAGGAAGTGTGCAAACTTGTTAAGTCACTTTATGGATTTAAACAAGCACCCAAACAATGGCATGCCAAATTTGATCAAACAATGTTGGCAAGTGGGTTTAAAATCAACGAGTGCGACAAATGTGTTTACATTAAAAACACTCCAAGTCATGAAGTTATTGTTTGTTTATATGTTGATTACATGTTGATAATAAGCAAAAGCATATCAGATATAAATGCTACAAAGCGCATGTTGGCTAGCAAATTCGATATGAAAGACTTAGGAGTTGCTGATGTGATCGTAGGAATCAGAATTAACAAGACTCCACAAGGTCTAGCATTATCACAGTCTCACTACATTGAAAAGGTATTTGACAAGTTCAAGTATTTAGATTTCAAAATTGCCAAGACTCCAATTGACGTGAGTTATGCACTTCAAAAGAATGAAGGTGAAAGTGACTCACAACTAGGCTATGCAAGAGTATTGGGAAGTTTGATGTATATAATGAATTTTACGCGACCAGATATAGCATGTGCTATTAGCAAACTGAGTCGATTTACAAGTAATCCCAAGCAAATACATTGGATGGCAATGAAACGATTTTGGGGTATCTGAAACATACCCAAAACTATGCTTTGCATTATTACAAATATCTCTCCGTGATCGAGGGATATAGTGATGCAAATTGGATCAGCGGATCATCTGAAGTTAAATCCATGAGTGGATATGTTTTCACAATTGGGAGTGGAGCAGTGTCTTGGAAATCATCCAAACAAACATGTATCGCCCATTCTACAATAGAATCTAAATTCATATCTTTAGATAAGACCGGTGAAGAAGCTGCATGGTTCCGGAATTTCTTGTAAGATATTCCATTTTGGCCCAAACCTTTGGCACCCATTTATGTACATTGTGGTAGTCAAGCGGCAATATGGAGGGTAGGGAGCGTTATGTATAACGGAAAATCTCGTCATATACAAAGGAGACATAATACCGTTAGACAACTACTCTATTGGTGTTATCACAATTGACTACGTAAAGTCAAGAGATAACGTGTCAGATCCACTTACAAAAAGCCTATCTAGAGAGACAGTTGAAAGATCATCAAAAGGAATGGGGTTAAGGCCTAGGATAACTCATCATGGCGGTAACTCTACCTAGCAGACTGGAGATCCCAAGAGCTAAGTTCAAAGAGATCAAACAGATTCATGAATGATGGTTCAACATTGTCAAATAACTCAACCCATTCTCGTGATGAAGACAATGTTCAAAAATCAAGGTAAAGAATTAAGGCTTTTTGATGAGTTAATAAAGCTTAAAGCTTTTTAATGATTTGCTAAGTCTGGAAGGATATGACCAGATAGTGTGCCTTTAGGATTACACATTTAGGAATCACCTATGTAAGTGTGAAGTGTAAGCCGCTTCAAGGGGAATGAAAGTAAAGGCCCATTCTCTAAGTACTCATGAAACCAGGCGGTGTTCATGGCTGAAACGAACACAACCGTGAAAACCATAGATGGTTAAAGATTGATTGTGTGACTTATGTTGTCTAGGTATACAACGTTCAAAGATATCAAATCTACCGATTGACCGAGTATATCTGATATAAGTTCACTACGAAAAGTTCAAAGGGAAACCTACTTATCCAGTTGGAATTAATTCTTGCATGTAAAACACACACACGTCCGTGCATTCCTTTATTTTATAGTCATTCCCCATTCATGTGGGGGATTGTTGGTCATTAAGCTTAGTGTAGCTTAATTTTAAGCTTGGTGTATCTTAAAGAGAGTGAATGGAAAATGGTGAGAAAAGAAATGGAGGGAAGTAAAATTTTGAATTAGTGCACTTTGTCCCTCGTTGGAAGAAGGAAAGAAAATCTATGTGTATATATATAGAAGCTCTTCTTCTAGCTCTTAAAGAGTTGAGAAGAAGGCAAGCCTCGCGCCGTCGTCATCGCTCGCTCGGCTCGGCTCGGCTCGGCTTCGGCGTCGGCTTCGGATTCAGATTCGAATTCAGATTTAGATTCAGATTTGGTTTTGGTCAAAGATTGATTGATTAATCTTTTTGGACAAAGGTCTGGTCCGGTCCATTTTTCTTTCCCGGATTATTTTAAATCCGTTTATAATTTTCCTGCAATATTCACACATGTTCCAACAGCTATGGCTGTTCTGAAAGGTTGCAAAATCTTTTCAGAAACAGTACGAAATTGGCTATAAATATGCCTTGAATCTCAAAATTTTTACTTACTAAATTTTATGATCTTCTTCTTCTTCTGCACAAAATATTCCAGTGTGTTTTATGACCATCGAGTGATTCGCCGATCACCAAAATTTTTGGTACCGATATGCTGGTGAGTTAAATCGTTCTATCCTGGGAGGTATATTCCAAAACCTCGGGTACTTGAGGGGAAAATTTTCATTAAGGACACACTGTGTATTCAGTGGGCTCGGTTTATTCTTATACTATTTTCATAAGAGAATTGACGTTCTAGTTCTACTAACTTTTCTGTTTTTATATTTTCAGAAAATTTACTATTTTATTTATTTTACAGCAATACAGATGAAAAACACTAATCAATCTTTATCCTCTAACGTAAATTATCCAAACATTTGTTATGTGGATAATTAACTTAAGAAAATTTGGGTGGTGAAAACATTATCTAGTTCGAGATTTTTTAGGAAGGAATAACTAAGGACGTTGAGACTTTAATTTCAAGCACTTACAAATACTGAACCTTTTTTTTTAACCTAAATATCACATCACATAACTTCTATTCTTTCTAGAGATAAAAAGGGTAAAAAAAAACAAAATTTATTACCTTCTTTGCTTCTTGATTGTCCCTCTTTTGCTTTGCTTTACTTTCTCAAAATTTGAGATTGTGGTCCTTGTTGTAGTTCTGCTTGCCTCTACTTTTTATTCACGAAATGAATATCCAAGTAGAGGAAAAGAAAATCCATGAAAATGGAAAAGAATTGGCATTTGAGGGTGATCAATTTATGGTACCCAAAACCAATGCATTTGGCCATAACTTTAGGGACTACAATAATGCAGAAAGTGCAAGGCAACAAGGGGTAGAAAATTTCTACAAAACACAACACGTACATCAAACCTATGACTTTGTCAAGAAAATGAGACAAGACTATGCAAATTTAGACAAGGCACAAATGAGCATATGGGAATGTTGCGAATTACTCAACGATATGTTGTCGATGACGGCGATCCTGATTTAGACGAGCCCCAAATTCAACACTTGTTACAAAGTGCAGAAGCTATTAGAAAAGATATCCAAATGAAGATTGGCTTCATTTAACTGCCCTAATTCATGACTTAGGTAAAATTCTTGTTTTACCTAAGTTTGGAGGACTTCCTCAATGGGCAGTTGTAGGTGACACATTCCCTGTTGGATGTGCATTTGATGAATCAATTATTCATCACAAGTACTTTAAACGAAATCAAGATTTTAATAACCCAATTTACAACACTAAAAATGGAGTTTATTTTGAGGGTTGTGGACTAAATAATGTTATGATGTCATGGGGTCATGATGATTATATGTACATGATTGCAAAAGAGAATGGTACAACATTACCATCAGCCGGTCTGTTTATCATAAGATATCATTCATTCTATCCTTTGCATAAATCTGGAGCTTACAAACATTTAATGAATGAAGAAGATAAGGAGAATTTGAAGTGGCTTCATATTTTTAACAAATATGATTTGTACAGTAAAAGCAAAGTTAGGGTTAATGGGGAAGAAGTCAAGCCTTACTACATGCCTCTCATTGAAAAGTATTTCCCAGCAAATCTAAGGTGGTGAAGAAGGTGATGAGAAGTTGTAAATATAATTTGTCTATGTATTGTATAAAGTTGTAAAATTTGTGTAAAGAACAAAAAAAGAACGCCTCAGATGGAAGAGTATGTGTTAAACAGGATGTGTACATGAGTGAAAATAATGAGGAGACGTAATAGTCCCATATTTGATATGGAAAGGGAAATATGTAAATATCCATTCTTTTCCTATTAGAAATACTTGTTCATAAAAAATGATATTTATAAAATGGTATACAATATTTATGTTATATCATTAATGACTTGAATATATCATTATTCTGTTTTTATTTTTGTAACAACATATATATATATATATATATATATATAAAAAAAAAATTGTTTACCCTAAAATTCGAGTAACAAGTAAATTTATATTGTGATTTTAAGGATATGTGATTTAACCCAATACCAATTGATAAACAAGGAACTAAACAGATGAATTAGACAATAAAATAAACCAAACCAGTATGTAAGCAAAGCCTCGACCTCGATTTGAGACAGTCTCGAGGTAGAATAGTAAGAACAGTAAAAAATAGAGCAATTCTGATAGAGTAGCGAGTATATATATATATATATATATATATTTATCAATTAATGATGATCCTTACAAATGAATGGAATTCCTCTTTATATAGTAGAGGAGTTCTAAATAAGGTACACTTATAATTATTGTAAGAAATCATATTAACAATTGATTAACCACCGTAAATTAATCCATTCCGAAATTCACGCCACGATCCTCGACCTGTCGCGGATATCTCGCCCTTTCCATTATTAAGATATACCGACGTCATTTCGGAGTCTGTCTTTTTCTGGGCTCGATTATTTGTGTCGACCTTGGTCTCGAAAATGACTTCGATTCCGGACTCGACGTCCTAGCTTTTTGACGTGACATTCCTATCTTGATCAAAGAATGAAATCGGGTAGCCCCGATTTCCATCGTATACAGATAGTCCCCACGTTTCTTAGAAGAAAATGATAAGAAACGACTTGAGCCTCTATATTGGAGACCTCAATTATGATGTCATCCTCATGATGTAAGCAACGAAGGTGACCGAAACATCCCGTCGGTACAGTTCCCTAAATCATTAATGCCTGTCAGTGGGCGGTCGGCCACCAGCACCACCGAACCGTCGTCGTGAATCTATAAATATAGACTCCTTTGTTGAATCAAAACTTTACTTTCACTTTCATAAAACTTCTAAGTCCCTTAACTCTCTCTATCTCCTCTCTTTCACCGCCTGTTGAGTCAACCCCGTTAGCACCGAAAACACCTAGTTTCACCTTTCTTCGCTCTTCTTTACCTTAATCAATGATGAAAACCTCCAAAACCGTCCCACAAAAGGAGAAAGCTTCTTCCTCTTCTTCCCGGCCGGCCGGTGAAAAAACACCGGTGGAACCGCTCCCTCATGAGTATGTTCCCGGCCCATGCACTTAAAATCTGACTTCAAAGTCGAGAACCCTTCATCGGTCCCAGGCCGATGTGAACATGTGTCGAGATACATCTGCTCTATAACAACGAGCCACCTCGAGGACATGAAGAGGGACTGTAACTGGGGGCACGAGGTCGTGGTACAAATCCTTGCTCCCGAAGAGAACAGTACTACTCATGTGGAGGGGTTTTTAATTGTTTACACTTACCCCTTCTCATTGGGTTCTCTCAACCCAGTGATCGTCGATTTTTGCAAAAGATACCGGGTCACCTTCGACCAAGTTCACCCCTCTTTTTAGGGCATTGTGATCATGCTCCGCTTCTTCTCCAGCAAGGCCGAGGGGATGGAGTTCACTCTTAGCCACCTCATGTGGTTATATCGACCTCAACTTTTCCGAGGACCGATCAAGCTCCAACGCCGAGCAACGAAGGCCTTGTTTGCGAGTATCAATGAGGATAAGGACCGGGGTTGGATGAGTGGATTTGTGTGGTAAGGACTTGTGACATTATCCCGGAGGAGAAAATGTCATTCTCCGAGGCGTGGAACCCCGATCGTAAGTAATGTATTACCTATAAATCTTTGTACCCCGTTTTTGCTTTGTATAACGTTTTCATTTGTTATGCAGCTGTTTCTTGGATGCCTCTTACAGTCCCCGACCTTGAAGACTGGGTTCAGAAGTTGGCCTCGACTTCCTCCCATACCGAGCACAGCTGGCGTGACTTGGGAAAGGGAAGATGGGAAGCAAAGAACCACGGTAAGGATATTCTTCCTTATATAAGAGATACTTTCCGTACCTTTCTTTATTACTAAGCTTCTTTTATGCAGGCCCGGCCAAAGATTCAATATTGAGGCCCTCGAGTGGCGAGGAAGAGGCCAAGTCCCCGATTCCGAAGCCGGGAAAAGACAAGAAACGGAAAGGGGTCTCGCTGTTCGAGGACCCCAAGCCCAAACCTCGAAGGATTAGGAGGAAGGTTATTTCTCTCACGGTGGAATCGGTCTAAAGTTTGAGAGATGAAGAAGAATAAGAAGAAGGTGGCGCCTCGGCACTAGTGGCTCGACCCAGGAAGGCCATCGAGGCCGCCAAACCTTCAGAGCCGGAGGTGGCTACTGAAATCAAGCCTCATGATGAGGAGGCTTCCAAGAAAGGTTCGGGTGAGGACCCCAAATAGCCTGAGGTCCAGATTATCTCTCGACCATCCACATACATACCAGACGGGGCTGGTTCTGCAACCCCGAGGGTCGATCAGAGCACCCCGAGTGACTTGCTCAGGGCTTTGACAGCAGGCCATTCGCCTTCTCTGCCGACATACTATTAGGAGGCAATAAGAGAGGCTCGATACATGAAGACTCCCGACATAAGTGGAGTCTTGGGCGAAGGGGATCCCTTTCGTGATTGTTTCACTGGGGTTGATGATTCCTCCGACCTTAATGATGCTTCCGTTATCTTCGAAGAGGCCCAACGTCTCTTATCTTGGGTAAGCATTAGTTATTGTAATTCCTATTCTTTCTCTTCTTTCTTTTAGTCTGACTTATACCTTTCTTTTTGTATAGGCCTTTACCAAGTCTCGAGCCGACCTGGGCCAATGCGAGGCTGAGCTCCAGAAAACCTTGGAGGAGAGGAATGCTTTAAATCTCCTTTATAGCCAAAAGGATGAAGAGCTAAAGGACCTTCGAGCAGATTTGGCCAAGACTCGTAAGGAAGAGGTCGAGCTGGACGATCAGGTAACCATCCTTTTGAAAAAGTACAGACTCGACCCAAAGGTGGAGGATAATACTTCAATATCTTAGTTGCAGCAAAAGATTGAAAGGATCGAGCTGCTTCGGGGAAACTCAATCAAGTTAGAGGTGACTGCGATCGGTGGAAGGAGAACATGGATCGCCTTGCTGCAAAAAAAGAGGCTTCCTCGACCAAACTGTCATCGGCCGAAGTTCAACTTCGGAGCACTAAAAAGAAAATCTCAGCTCAGGACAAAAGGATCGAGGAGATCGAGGCCGAGCTTGCTGAGGCCAAGGTAGAGGTCGAGAAGACGAATGTCTTGGCTAACAAGTCCATAGCCATGTACCTGGATGATGCCGAGGGATCAAACACAGCTAAGGGAGGCTTCTGATCGAGAGTGATGGAGTAATACTTGGCTAAGTGCCAATACCGAAGGGAGACCGTCGAAGAAATCCACGCCCGAGGCTTTGACCTCTCTGAGGAAATAGCTCAAGCTAAGGTACTTGAAGTTGATTCCAAGATGCTTGCCTCCTCCGATGATGAAGATGATGATGATGAGGGCAGTCGAGGTGGATCTGACAATGGTGAGGGGCCTGAAGGAGAAGCTACCTCTGACGAAAAGGTCGACCCCGGTCATAGTTAGGATTTTATTTTTCCTCAAAAATATAACATCCGAGGGTGTGCCCCCCCAATATTCGAGGTTGATTGTAAAAAAGCCTTGGATACTGTTGAATTGTCCCCAGATAGCACATATTTGTTGCCTCATCAAAAATTTGGAAAGCCTGTGCTTCAACCCATTTAGAGAAATAGTCAATCATAAATAAATTGAACTTAGCTTTACCTGGGATCGATGACAGAGGGTCGACGATATCCATCCCCTATTTCATGAATGGACATAGGGATATTACCAAATTAAGTTGTTCTCCGGGATGGTTGATTATCGGTGCAAACCTTTGGCATTTATCATATTTTCAAACAAACTCCTTAGTGTCTTTTTCCATGCTATCCCAGTAGTATCCTGCTTTGATGATTTTTTGAATCAATGATTTGGCACCGGAGTGGTTCCCACAAGTGCCTTCATAGACCTCTCGTAGAACATAATCAGTGTCACCTGGTCCTAAACATACTGCTAATGGTTCGTTGAATGTCCTTCTATATAATGTTCCATCTCCAGCCAATGTGAATCGAGCAGCTTTGGTTCTTAGGGCCCTCGACTCTTTAGGGTCCGGTAGGATCAATCCGTTTTTCAAGTATTCAATTTATTTATTCCTCCAATCTCAGGTTAAGCTTGTAGAGTTTATCTCGGTATGACCTTCTTCAATCACGGATCTCGAGAGTTGAATGACAGTACCCGAGCTAATTTCATCCTCCTTGACTGATGAACCCAAATTTGCAAGCGCATTAGCTTCACTGTTTTGTTCTCGAGGTACGTGTTGTAAGGTCCATTCCTTAAAATGGTGCAAAGTCACATGCCGCTTGTCCAAATACCTTTGCATTCTATCCTGTTGAACTTCGAAGGTTTTGTTTACTTGGTTTACCACCAGCAAAGAGTCACACTTGGATTCAATGACTTCTGCTCCCAAACTTATAGCTAGTTCGAGACCTGCAATCATGGTCTCGTGCTCGGCCTCATTGTTAATCAACTTAGAAGTTTTGATGGATTGCCTAATAGTGTTACCCGTGGGTGGCTTCAAAATGATTCCAAGCTCGGACCCCTTCACATTCGAAGCGCCGTCTGTGAAAAGGGTCCACACCCCCTATGATGTACGCTATTTTAATAAGAGTTCCTTTTCAACTTCGGGTACAAGGGTTGGCATGAAATCGGCCACGAAGTCCGCTAAAACTTGAGATTTATGGATGTTCGAGGTCGATATTTGATATCGTATCCACTGAGTTTGACGGCCCATTTTTCCAATCGGTTCGATAGTTCGAGCTTATGCAAAACATTACGAAGCGGGTAAGTGGTTAATACACATATGGGGTGACATTGAAATATGGTTTTAGCTTCCTGGAGGCGCTTATCGGTGCAAGTTACAATTTCTCTAAGTATGGTATCTAGTTTCTGCTTCTCCTAGAGTTCGACTCACATAATAAACAGGAAATTGTGTACCTTGTTCTTCTCGAACCAGGACACCACTTACCGAGATCTATGAAACTGCCAAGTACAAGTAGCATTTTTCATCTGCCTTTGGGGGTGAAGTAAAGTCGGGCTCGAGAGATATCGCTTTAATTCCTCTAATGCTTGTTGGCATTCCGGGGTCCAGGCAAAGTCGTTCTTCTTTTTGAGTAGAGAGAAGAATATGTGGCTCCAATCCGATGAACTCGACATGAATCGGCCTAAAGCAGCTATCTGCCCTGTCAGCCTTTGCACGGCTTTAACGTTGTCCACGACGGTGATGTCTTCGATGGACTTGATTTTGTCGGGGTTGATCTAGACTCTCTGATTTGACACCATGAAGCCAAGGAACTTACCCAAATCGACCATGAAAGCACATTTCTCGGGGTTGAGCTTCATTTTATATTTCCTTAGTATCTCAAACGTTTCCTGCAAATGTGCTAAATGGTCCTATGCGCGCAGGGATTTAACTAGCATGTCATCAATATATACTTCCATTGACTTACCTATTTGTTCTTCAAATATTTTATTTACTAGGCGTTGGTAGGTCGCTCCTACGTTTTTTAGACCGAAAGGCATTACATTATAACAATATATTCTATACTTGGTGATAAATGAAGTCTTTTCTTGGTCTTCCGGGTTCATTTGAACTTGATTGTACCTGGAATAGGTATCGAGAAAACTAAGTATCTCATGGCCGCCCGTGGCGTCAATCATGCGGTCGATGTTAGGCAATGAAAAAGAATCTTTGGGACATACCTTGTTTAAATCTTTATAATCTACACACATCATAAGTTTTTTCCCTTTCTTAGGTACTACGACTACATTGACTAACCATTTAGGATATTTTACCTCCCGAATAGACCCTATTTTGAGAAGTTTAGTTACCTCGTCCTTTATGACTGCGTCCTTTAACTCTGACTGGGGTCTTCTCTTTTGTTTCACCGGTCTGAACTTAGGGTCTAGGCTTAGTCGATGTGTTGTTATCTCCGGTGGGATCCCTGTCATGTCTAAGTGGGACCAAGCAAAACAATATATGTTATCAATAAGAAATTGAATAAGCTTCTTCCTGAGTTTGAAGGCTAAACCCGTTCCTAGGTATACCTTTCGCTCGGGCAGGTACTCGATTAATATAACTTTTTACAGCTCTTCGACCGTTGATTTGGTGGCGTCAGAATCTTCGGGAACAACAAAATTTTGAGGGCTCAAAAAATCTTCTTCTTCGGCCATTTCCTGCTTCTCCAATTCGGTCGAGGCTGGTAGCGGTGATTGTTGTTTGGTTTCTTGTTTACCTTTGATGCTCGATCCTTCTGATGTTGATAGTGCCGATATTGGTATACCTCGTCGACCGCAAATATTTCTTTTGCAGCATGTTGCTCCCCGTACACTATTTTTAGACAGTCCAATGTTGGAAATTTCATTATTTGGTGGAGAGTTGAGGGGACTGAGCTCATGTTGTGGATCCAAGGCCTTACGAGTAGGACATTATACCTCTTGTCTCCCTCGATTACGTGGAACTTGGTATCTTGAATGGTTCTAGCCACGTTCACCGGTAGGATAATCTCTCATTTAGTTGTTTCACTGGCCATATTGAAGTCGTTCAAGACCCGAGCTGCGGGCACAATTTGATCTTGTAGGCCGAGCTGCTCCACGATCCTCGATCGGATGATATTTGTCGAGCTACCTGGATCCACTAAAACACGCTTAAACTGACATCGACTGGGTTGGCAACACGTGCTCCTCCGAGATTAGCTTGTGGACCTTCGACTCCTGGAGCAATCACATTATCATTTTCCTCGAGGAATCTGAGGCCATTGTCACCGTGTGTGGGTGCGTTTTGTGAGTTTGACATGTAATCGGGTAGGCCGATTTCCACCGTATACAATAATATTGACAATCTTGTTAACAAATCTACTCTGTAAATTGTGGATACTCCAATTGTATCCAACATTTTCAAGGTAGGAAAAAAAATTAAATTGTAAGATGGTTCTACATAATTAATAATTTTTTATAATTATGATAGTAGGATTATTCCTGGAATACTGTTGAGATCCTCAAAGCCACTTGAAATTATCCAACAATCATATGAACTTTATAAATATAGTATCGTACATGTTCTTGAATATTTATCTTTTTTCTTTTTTTGGTTAAATTGATATAATATATAAAACAGAAATTTAGTGTCAGTTACAACTTGTAGCACACTATTCGCGTCCACAAATAAAAAGTAGTCTATTGCTACATTAGGAATATTACAAACCATTGTTTTCCTTTCAAAAATAATTCTTAGGGTGTCTGTCCATAGTGTTTCATTGACAAACACCGGAGGAACTACCAAAACGTTTCTATCCACTTCAGTCTATTTCCCTGCTTCCTTTGCTAGCTTGTCCGTGATTCTATTTTCTTCTCTGAGGACATGGCTTACTGGTGGATGTTCAAGTTCTACCAGGAGTGACCTGCATTCACATATCAAATTGTCCTAAATTAGATTACCGTTATTGATACAATTAATTACTTGAGTTGAATCCAAATTAACCTCCAGAGAAAGGAAGTTATTTGTTATCGCCATCTTTAGCCCCTGTATCAAGGCTTTTAGTTTGCAATGTAGCATGTTAGTACAACTTATCTTTTCCATGACGCCCATTACCCAATCCCCCCCCCTCCCATTATTCCTGATTACCCCGCCCATGCCTCCCACTAGGCTATTTTGGAGGGTTACACCGTCAGTGTTGAGTTTGTAGTGGTTCTTTTAGGGGGTTGCTATTTTATCTGAATGACCAAGAAGGTTTTCCCTAACATCATTCTGCTACGTGAATGTACTCTATGGCTTTTGGTAAATCATTGTTTTATGAAATTGGGTCTGTTTTGCTATTGACACAATTGTTATTGCTAGTTATCCATATTTCCCAAAGGAAGAAAGGGTTCAAATACCGCACTTAAAGGAGACTATTGAAGTTGTGGTTGTGTAGTCTGTTAGTGATGCATCCCACTTGGTTTATCCATTTGCAATATTAATGTTTCTCTAACTTAGATATGAAAGGTTATCCCAAAATTGTTTAGCATTATTGCACCTGGTGAAGACATGCTCAATGGATTCCTCTTCCATGTTGCAAAAGAAGCAAACAGGGCTTAAGGTTACACCTCTGTGATGAAGGTGCTTGCTAGTGGGGAGTCTGTCATGTAACATAAGCCAAAGGAAGTATTTGATCTTATTTGAACCTTCCTAGCCCATATCCATATGAATCCCCTTTCCTGGTCATTTTCCTGATGGTATCTATCCCCCAAGATAATTTAATAGGCATACTTAGTTATGAACAACCCATTGCGGGTTTGCTTCCATACCATGCTATCAATTTTTGCGTTATTGGAATTGGAGATGGTGGAGTTTTTACTATTGATAACACTGTCATGAAGGCTGACAGAAAGGTTGGTAGTGTTCCAACTACCATTTTAGATTCAAGAGGAAACCCTCAAGCATGGTTTCTTCCTCCCTACTGAGGGGTCCATTAACCAAGGTTCTAAGTGGATCCATGTTGTGGACCCACCTATCATTGTAAAGGTTGAATTTATCCCTTTTATTGACAATCCATCTATTAGCCTTACTACACATGTTCCATCTATTCATAATGCTAAGCTAGATCCTACAGGCCAGGTGCTTAGTAGGTTGTCTGCTAGTGTAATGTTTGTGGAACAGAACTCTAGCCCACTGGACATTTGGGTTATTATATATTCTCCAAGCAAGCCCAGCATGAATGTCATTATTTTTTAGGTCATTTCTATGTAACCCAAGTCCCCATTCCTCTCTAGGTTTGGTGATGGTATCCCAACCAATTAGGTGCATTTTCTTTTTTGCAGTTGTAGTTCACCCGATGAAATTTCTTTGGATCTCCAAGCCATGTTCATGAAGTGAGTTTTCTAGACTGCCAGTTGGTCTGCATGTTGTCTATGATGAATTGGAAGTCCCTACTGGTAGGTATTTTGTGGAATATAGGAAATATCACATATTTGACAAAGGATTTTCTAGACTTAATGTCTATTTCCCTGACCAACCTAGTTATAGTATCCTATTGGCAGTTAGAAGAACGGGGAAATTTGGACTTGAGAGTGTTATCACTTTGACCTGATTTACAACTGAACTGGTGTAGGGTATCCATGATGGTTTCACATTTCTTTGTATTTTCTATTGCAAATAGGGTTACGTCATCAACAAAGAAAAGGTGAAAAATGTTGAGCCTAGAGTGACTGATTTTAATTGGAAACCAGCTTCCATTACTAACTAGGGCCTCAATGTTTCTAAATAGTATCTCCATGAACATGATGAAGATGTACGGAGACATAGGGTATCCCTATCTAATGCCCCTGCTAGGGTGGAGAAACTAAGTCCTGCTCTCATTCACCAGAATAGAGATAGAGTTGTTAGAAATGCATTACATAATTAGTTTAGTCGTGTTATTAAGGAAACTAAAGGACACAAGGGTATCTCTAATAAAGGAAAATCTCAACCTATCAAAAGCCTTTCTAAGTCAACTTAAGGATCATGCTAGCATTTTTCCCTTTTATTTTACTGAAGTGACTGATGTATTCCTTAACTATGATGGCATTGTCACTAGCGCTCCTATTGGACATAAAACTGGCTTGACTAGTTCTAATGATAGATGGGAGGATTGTCTTGATTCTATTAACAATAATTTTAGTAATTAGCTTGTACATTGTGTTGCACAAACCAATTGGTCTGAAGTTCTTAAGAATTGTGGCAGTTGTACACTTGGGGATCAAACAAAGATAGGTATTGTTCACCTTAGGATTGATTTCAGAACTCTAGAAGATATGGTTACAGAATTGAGTGATTCTTTTTTCCAAAATATTCCAGAATCTTTAGTAGAAAAGAGGATGGAGGCCAACAGGCCCAGGAGCCTTTGTTGTCTTGAAAGAGAACATGGCATTCTTGATCTCACTAGTGGTGCATTCAAGCTAGCCTAGTCCCTACTGGGGAAAATGTGGGTGCTATATGTTATGATCTGCTATGGAGTGTGAGATGAGTGGTGGTCAGTGGTATGGAGAATTTGTAGAATTGGTAGATGGTATCCTTATTCTCCTGCTGACTCTCTATCAAATTCCCAACATCATCTTGAAGTTGTGATGACCCAAAGGGGTCATCTTATGTTTTAGAATTATATTCTGTGCTTTTTAGCCTTAAAATCTCATTTTTACCCTCCTCGATTTGTGCGCAGTCCGGGAGTGTTTCTGGAAAGCTTTTATGTGGAAAATTGATGAAATAATAATTTTTGGCCTAAAAAGTTAATTTTAGTTGAATTCGGTCAATGTTTTGAGTAAACGGATCCAGACCCGTGTTTTGACGGTCCCGGTGGGTTAGTAGTAAAATATGGGACCTGCGCATATACCCAAAATCGAATTCCGAGGTCCCTAGCTCGAGATATGAATTTTCGACTAAAATTGAAAGACTGAAATTATAATGGTTTTAAGAAATTTAGTTAATGTTTGATATTGTTGGTATTGGGTCAGTATTTTGGTTTCGGGGCCCGGTACAGGTCCGTTATGATATTATCTGTGAAATTTGGTAAGAAACGGAACTGATCTGACATGATTCGGATGTCCGGTTGTGAAAATAGGAATAATAAAGTGTTCTTGGGAGATTCATGTGTTTTGGTGCTAAATTCGTAGTTCTAGGTGTTATTTTGGCGATTTGATCGCACGAGCAAATTCGTATGATATTTTTAGACTTGTGAGCATGTTTGGTTTGGAGCCTCGAGGGATCGGATGAGTTTCAGATAGGCTATGGAGTGAAATAATCTTAGAAAACATAGTTGGTGTGCTTCAGGTCTGCAGATCTTGCATTCGCGAGGTCTGGCTCCCAAATGCGAGCCTCGCATTTGTGAAGAAACTTCGCATTTGCGAGCATGGGTGGGGATTGGGTAGTTTCTCATTTGCGAGAATAGGTTCGCATTTGCTGAAGTCCAAGTACGCATTTGCAACGACTTGTTCACATTTGCGAAGGCTGCAGAAATGCGAGGGGTTCGCATTTGCGATACTTTTAAGCTCAGGTCGCAAATGCGACATCTTCAGTTGATAGGTCTTGACTTAGACGGGATTCTTCTCATTTTTCAAAACTTCCAAACCCAAGAAACCCTCTAGGTGATTTTTCAAAGACAATTTCTTTTCCAAATCATAGGTAAGTGATTCTTAACTCGTTTCTTTCATCATTCACTTCATTTTACAAGATTTCAACTTAAACTCTAGGAATTTCATGGTGGAAATTGGGGAATTGGGTAGAATTAGGGATTTTGGGGTAATTGGGAATTTGACCTCAATTTGGGGTCGGATTTCGAAACTAGTTACATATTCAGGCTCGGGGGTGAATGGGTGAATGGGTTTTGGTCTGAACCTCGAGTTTTGACCAAGCAGGCCCGGGGTCAATTTTTGACTTTTTGGAGGAAATGTTAGGAAACTTATAATTATGTATTGAAATTGATTTTTTTAGAAATAATTAATGTTATTAATTTAATTATGATTAGCTACGAGTGGTTCGGAGGTGGAAGCTAGAGGAAAAGCAGTAATTGAGCAGTGAGTAGCATGTGGATCGAGCTAAGTGTTGTGTCTAACCTTGACTTGAGGGTTTAAGAACCTTTGCCTTATTTGCTATGTGATAAATCTTGTGAGTGGCGTATACGTGAGGTGACGAGTACCTATGCGCCGCCAATTTACCTGTTTTACTTGTTTCTTTATGTACACTTTATATTGATTCACCTCTGCTTTACGTATGACATGTTTAATTGAAATTTCAAGCCTAATTGTTACCTGTTAGATAATGTGCTCCCTTGTTGAAGATATTTGTTACCTCGTAGAATTATTGTTCCCCATAATTGACTTAAGTTGTTCTTGTTGGCATTTTGTGATATCATGGTTTGGTCTCGCTGAGTAGTATTAATTCTATAGAATTTATTGATTATACGGCTCTTGGTAGCCTTGTTATAAAGTTCAAGTGTTGGTAAGGGCCTTGTGTAAATTTATGAAACTTCTGTACTCTATGTGTAATTTATTATGATTCTGCGGGGATCGGGTTGCACGCCGCAACAGGAGGAATAAGAGAGGGTTGATGACGAGGAATAAGAGTGAATATTTTTGTACGGTGGGATCGGGTTGCACACCGCAACATGAAGAATAAGGGTGGATTGATATGGAGTAATAAGGGTGAATCATTCTATTGATATTAATATATGGTGGGATCGAATTGCACGCCGCAACACACACACACACACACACACACACACACACACACACACACACATATATATATATATATATATATATG
>ML309829.1:0-11968 GCA_005239505.1 Nicotiana paniculata | reverse complement strand
ATATATATATATATATATATATATATATATATATATATATATATATATATATATATATATATATATATATATATATATATATATATATTAGTTATTTTTATTGTATTTGTTATGGATGAATAAGGGAGGATTTTGTGATGTCTGGTGGGATTGGGATGCGCGCCGCATCAACATATGTGTTATTGTATTTTTCTCTAACTGTGTAAGTTTTTCGGTTGTTTTACATTTGCACCTAATGATTGGTAATAACTGGAGATTGATAAGACACTAGGGTTATGTATTTATTTCTACAATTTACTGCTTCTAAATTATATTGTTCTCCTTTTCTGCCTTATTATTTATTGTCTGTAACTTATATATTGTGGGTGTCCCACCGTAACCTCGTCACACCTTCGTCGAGGTGAGGCTCGACGCTTACCAGTACATGAGGTCAGTTGTACTGAGACTGCACTCTGCACTTCCTGTGCAGATTTTGGAGCAGGTAGTGGCTGATTGAGAGATTGGCTCAGGTTCATAGCTCGGAGACCCAAGGTAGTCCTGCTAGCGTCCACAGGCCCTGGTGTACCCTTCTACATATCTTCTTTACTGTTTTCCTTTATTTTCCAAAATAGTTGTAATTTCTTTCAGACAATTTATTGTATAAATCATAGAACGTTCGTGAATTGTGACACCACTTTTGTAGGTGGAAGTAGTTTGTAAATGACTTCGATATCTATACACCTTTACAGTTATTCCGCTTTATTTTTGCATGTTTACTGATAATTACTAAAAATGGATATAAATGGCTAAATAATCTCTAACATTAGCTTGCCTGGCAAGGGTGATGTTAAAAGCCATCACGATTCGGACCGTAGAAATTTCGGGTCGTAACAAGTTGGTATCAGAGCACTATGTTGCTTAGGTCTCACAATTCACGAACAAGCTTAGTAGAGTCTGGGGGATCGATATGGAGACGTCTATACTTATCTCACAGAGGCTTTGAAGTTTAGGAACAATTTTCACTTTTATTCAACTCTGTTGTGCAATTTTGTTATCTCAATATTGATTGAACTCTCATATTCTTATTCTTTTGCAGATGGAGAGAACACGTACCGCTTATTCTACTGATCAGCAGTCAGAGCCTCCAGCAGCAGCTCCTACGAGGGGCAGAGGTCACGGCCGAGGACGTGCTAGAGACTGAGGCAATGGTAGGGCTCAGCCTAGAGTCCGAGCAGCAGCCCCAGCTGTGGAGCCTCAAGTAGAGTTCAATGAGGAGTTTCTAGCTCAGACTATTCCTGCCGGACCAGCTTAGGTCCCTAAGGGGTTTATTGCCACCCTAGTGCTCCAGGATACCTTGGTCCGATTAGTGGTCCTTATGGAGAGTATGTCCCAGACTGGAACATTCCCCATAGCACCAGTCGTATCTCAGGCTGGAGGAGGAGCCCAGAATCCTACTACTCACACTCTGGAGCAGATGGCTCCTCAATTTCAAACTCCAGCAGCTTATTCAATCGGAGTAGTTCAGCCGGTTATTGTGGCATAGCCCGGTGATGGGTCAGCTATGTCTTCTGAGGCTTTGTGGAGAATGGATAGGTTCACCAAGATCTTTCCAGTTCATTTTGGTGGTGCTAGTTCAGAGGATCCCTAGTAGTATCTCAACAGCTGTCACGAGGTTCTTCAGAACATGGGTATATTGTAGACCAATGGGGTCAAATTTTTTGCTTTTCAGATGACTGGTTCCGCCAAGAAATGGTGGAGGGATTATTTGTTGACTAGACCAGCTAGGGTAACCTACTCTTACTTGGGACTAGTTCTCACATCTCTTCTTAGAGAATTTTATGCCTATCACCTTGAGGGAGGAGCGTGCTGTCAGTTCGAGCGTCTCCCGTAGGGCAGCATGATTGTTACTCACTATGAGACTCATTTTTTGAAATTGACCCGGCATGCTATTATTTTGCTCCCCACAGAGAGAGAGCGGGTGAGGAGGTTTATTGAGGGTCTTGATCAGCCTATTAGATTGCAGATGGCTAAGGAGACTAGGAGCGAGATTTCTTCCTAGGATGCGTCCAATGTCACCAGACGGGTCGAAGTGGTACTTGGACAGGGAGGTCAGGGGTCAAATAAGAGACCTCGTCATTCCGGTGGGTTCAACGGTGCCTTATCTGGAGGCAGGGGTACTTTTGGTAGAGGTCATCCCACAGTGCTTCAGGGGGTCGTGGTTCTTATGCACCTCTTTCTGGGCAGCCAGCCTATAGTGCACCCACCACCTTCTATCAGAGCACCTCCTATTAAGAGTTTTTATCATGTTCAGCCGCCTCGTCAGGGTCAGTCTCAGTTTCCACAGCCACAGTATCAGGATGGATGTTTCGAGTGTGGTGATTATGGGCATATCCGGAGAACCTTTCCAAGATTATTGGGTGTTCGGCCACAGTATCAAGGTTCTTGCACCATGATTCCGGCACCAGTTGTTGCACCGCCTGCTAAGCCAGCCAGAGGCAGGGGTCAGGTAGCCAGAGGTAGGGTCCAGATTGTTAGAGGTGGAGGTCAGATCATTAGAGGTGGAGGCCCGTCATCTAGAGGTCGTCCCAAGGATATGGTTGATAGTGGTGGGGCCCAACTCTGATGTTATGTTGTTCCAACCAGACCTAAGGCTGAGTCATCTAATGCTGTCATTACAGGTACTGTTTCAATTTTCAGTATAGATGCTTCAGTTCTATTTGATCCAGGGTCTACTTACTCCTATATGTCATCTTATTTTGCTTCATATTTGGATGTACCTAGTGATTCCTTGAGTTCCCATGTATATGTTTCCACACCTGTGGGAGATGCTATTGTTGTAGATTGTGTATATTGTTCGTGTGTGGTCACTATTGGGAGTCTTGATACCATTGTAGACCTTCTGCTCTTAGATATGGTGGATTTCGATGTTATATTCCAACCAGACCCCGATGTACCAACAACCAAGCAACCCCCCTCCATATCAATCTAATGGAAAAATTTCTTCAAGCTCGGATATGGGTCGGATAGAAAACGTGTTCAAACATATGATGGAGAGAAATGCAGAATACGATGCCCAGATATCTTCTCACACTACTTCTATCTGAAATCTTGAAGTACAAATGGGCCAGATTTCACATGCCTTAAACACACGCCCGAAGGGTGCACTACCGAGTGATACGGTAGTGAACCCCAATGGTGGGAACAATAACAACACCGGTCATGCCATGGCGGTGACTACTCGGAGTGGAAAAGGTGGTGAAGCAAGTACTTCGATACCAAAGAAGGTTGTTGTCGATGATGAAGTTGTACCCAAAGATGACTTACCAGTTGATGTGGAACAAGAAATGGATGAGCCAATTGAAGGTGAGGTGAGAATTGACATACATGACAATGGGGAATATTTGGGTAGAAATGTGAACCCGTCTAGGGAGCACATAATTGACATGCCGGAACCGGTGGCCCCAAAGGCACCATTGCCTAGGCCACCTCCTCCCTATCCTCAGAGATTGGCAAAACAGAAGCAAGAGACCCAGTTTAAAAAGTTTTTTGATATGATGAAGAGTCTTACCATAAATGTTTCATTGGTTGAGGCCTTGGAGAAAATGCCAGGATACGCTAAGTTCATGAAGGAATTGGTGACTAAAAGGCGGTCCATGGAGTGTGAGACCATCACCAGGAAGACTCTTAACTTTGAAGATAAATGGTGAGAAACTTTTGTATGCAGCAGGCCGGATCCGACACATCATGGCCAGACCTTCCCCCTCAGTCGAGTTGTGTTGGTTGCATCTATCATGGTTGGGTACCCCATCAATGTGGGGAATGTGATTTCTGAGGTTATTAGCCGGGTTGTCAGCAGAGGTGATACTTCTTACCCCTTTCCTCATTATCTGACAATGTACTGTGAAGACCAGGAGGTAACCAAGAAGCACTTTGAAACCAAAGTCAAGCCCAAAGCACCCTTTTCTTGGTATGATTTGAAGGATGATGACAACCCTAATAAGAAGTCAAAGGGTAAGTCCGTTGCTTCCACTAGCCAGTCTGAAGAGCCAGTGGTGGTGGTGGAACCTTCCTTTCCCCAGCCAGCCATTCCAGAGGAGGCTCCAGGCCCTTCTACCTCCACCGGCACAGACATTTCATCCACCAGAGCCAATCCCATGACTGCTCACCGGCTGAACCAGACACTTACAAGCCTCAACAATTGGATGCAGTCAACTACTACAAAGCTGACTGCAATCTCTACAGCTATGGCAGTCTCAGCTACCCCTCCCCCACCACAGGTCCCATAGTCTATTGAGGACACTCTAAAAGAGATTCTGGAAAACCAGAAGAAAATTTTGGAAGCGGTAGGTGCACATGATAATGCATTGACAAAGCTGGCCAAAGAAACAAAGAAGTGGAGGAAGACTCGTGCGTCAAAGGAGGAGGTGGATACGTTGAGAAAGGAGGTGGAAAAGCTAAAGGGTGATCAGATTCCTCTGGAGATGCTACTAGCAGACCCTATAGAGCCACACCCACAGCAGCAGCCAGGGTAGCAGACAGTGCAGGAGGAGGATCCGGTGAGGCCATTGAAGAAGAGGAAGTTTATGCCCCGTGCTCAGGACATCAGACTTGTACTGGCAGACCCTCCCACAGAGCAGACCCAGTCACAGAGCCAGGAGGCCCAGACCACCGGAGCTCCATCACAGGCAGCAGCAGACCCAGCCCTTCACAGTCCCAGCCACAGGCAGCAGCAGATCCAGCCCCTTCACAGTCCCAGCCTCAGGCAAACCCTACCCCCTCAAAAACACAGCAGCATGGACCACAGCAGGCCAAGGGCCAATAGGGAGTTTTCTTTACTCTCTCTCTCCCATACTTTTGTGCACTATTTTGGTTATATAGAATTGAGGAAAATTCTATATCTTAGTTGGGGAGTGGCCCTATAGGCATTTAATTTGGTTACCTTGGGTTGTATAATGCAAAAAAAAATTCTTTCTTTTTCTTTATGTTATTTCCCATTTTGGTATGTAGATAAGTTTACTATTTTGGTACGTGTAAGTTAACATTCCATTGTGAATATTCATCCCCTATGTATATGCGTCTAATTCCACTAATGTACATATTCATTCTATCCCACGCACTTTACTTTACGCACTTTTTCTATTTTATAGCTTCTTATTTTTCTTTTATAGCTTCTTGTTTGGTTTTCACGCGAGCAATAAACCTTTGATTTTCTTAATGCCACGGTTCTTTCCAAATGTGGAATTTGTGTGAACCGGGTGGCTCTTCCCAAGGATGGACGGTGTGACAACCTTCTTAAGGGTTTGAGTCTTTTTTCCCTTTCTTTTTGTTTTTTTTGGTCTTTCAATAACGGTGCCTCAAGAAAAGCTTCACTTGGGCCTAACACAGTTGCCTTTGATCCCATGGTCAAAGACAAACCGTTGTGTTTAGGATGATGATAGTGACGATCTTGAGACTCTTGTGTTGGCCGATAATCATCGGGTGGTTCTTCGGGACCATTTTTGTTACTCAAAACATGACTAAGGTCGTTGTGGTCCCTCGACTCGATTTCTGTATCAATCCTTTAGCTTTGAGTGGTGAGAAATTCGTAATTGCAAGTCCAAGTTTCGTGCCACTAGTCTAGAACTTTCCCTGAGTGTTGTCTAGGCGAAATTCTTGGTGTAATTTGACTGGAGAAGTGACTATAGGCTTTCCTTGGCTTGAACAAAGAATTGAACACTTCCATGACCTTCCAAAAGACATATTCCCTAGTCAACCCTTTTGAGCCTTAAGCCCTTTCTTTCAAAAACCAAGTTACAAGCCCTCAACCATTCTTTTACCCTCTCTTGGCACCCGATCTTTCCTTGGCGCTAGGAAAAAAGCATAAGTTTGGGGGAGAGATGAGGGATGTGATGAAGTGAAAAAGAAGGCATAAAAGAAAGAAAAGAGAAAAGACAATGAAAAAAAAGAAGAAATAAAGGGGATGGATGAAAAAGTGTTGCCAAAAGTTTGGAATGCATAAGAGGAAGAAAAGTGTCTAGAATGAACAAAAAAAGGTGTGACAGTGTGTCTCTCCAATCCTGATAAAAGGACTCAAAGAGTCAAGAAAAATGTGAGAACAGTTAAAAATGAAGTGCTTAAGGAAAGATAAAATTCACTCTGACCAAATACTTCCTACCCTTAACCAAAAGCCTTCATCATGATTCCATAAAAGCCCTNGAAAAGAAAAGAATGAACAAAAAGAAGAAATAAAGGGAATTGATGAAAAAGTGTTGCCAAAAGTTTGGAATGCATAAGAGGAAGAAAAGTGTCTAGAATGAACAAAAAAAGGTGTGACAGTGTGTCTCTCCAATCCTGATAAAAGGACTCAAAGAGTCAAGAAAAATGTGAGAACAGTTAAAAATGAAGTGCTTAAGGAAAGATAAAATTCACTCTGACCAAATACTTCCTACCCTTAACCAAAAGCCTTCATCATGATTCCATAAAAGCCCTGTATGATCTCAGGTCGAGTGAAACCTACATTAGTGGTGATTTACACAAAGGGCAAGTCTATGGTACTTTAAGCCGAACTTGAGACTTTTTCCTTGATGAGAGATGAGCGATTCCCCATATTCCTCGTTCTGAGTGTCATTATTCTAAAGGTGAGGTGCTTAGGGAAAGTCACGGAATAAGAGTCTGGGATCCACACTGACCGAGGTAGTAGTTAGAATTTCACTGATGAGTTGGAACAACTCTTGAAGCTCTTGTATCACACTTGAAACTATGGTTTTGAAAAGTTCAATCATTGTCAATGATTCATTCGCATTAGGGTCTATGGTTAGTCCCAATTGATGCTAGTTGAGGACAAGCAAGATCTTAAGTTTGGGGGAGTTGCTAACTTGGATTTTGCCTCATTTTTCATTCCCCTATACATGAGTTTTGGATATTATGGTACTTAAAGTGACCCCAAAATCTTATACGTTGTGCTTGTTGCAGGATTGAACCAGAAATGAAGACACTCAGTCTAAAATATGCTCAAAACAGGAGTGAATCCGGCACAGGGATCAAACACAACAAAAATGATCAAGCAAAAGGCCACCGCGGCCACGGTCCTCATTTCGGGGTCCGCGGTAGCAATTCAAGTTTCCACCGCGGCCGCGGTCCTCGTTTCACGGTCCGCGGTGGCACGATCCAGGGAGGGTGCAGGCAAGGCTAAATTCCGCCGCGGTCCTTATTTCGCGGTCCGCAGTCGAGCCTTATCAGAAGCCCAGCAGCTCAGCAGCCCAGTTATTTTTGCGGACCACAATCATGTTTTCATGGTCCGCGGTGGTCCCGCAGGGGCATTTTTGTCTGAAATTTTGGCAGACTATAAATAGACTATTTTGTAATTTCTTTACACATCTTGTAATTTCTGAAGTAGAGAGCACGTGATATATTTAGGGTTTTCATCTTTCTAGCTTTGTTCTTGTATTTTTAACATTGAAACTTCAATTTCATTGTTAGGAATCAATTAAATGGGTTCTTCTTCTCTATCATTTTTTTCATCTTTGATTATGAGTAGCTAGACCCATTAGCTAGGGTTGTGGCTCAACCCTAGTGTGGGTATGTAATGGGTTTTTGAAATTAAGGTTGGAAAATTAATGGGTGTTGGCTATTTAGGCTAATTCAAGGTTTCTATTGCCATAATTAGTGGTTGCAAACACTAATTAGCCTTTTCATGACTTGGGTCTCTCTTGAGAAAGAATACTTGAGTCTAGAAATTAGCCTAATAGTAAATTAGGTCTTTATCAAGAGATTGGTAGTCCCAGTCAATTGGGTTAAACCCAGAAATGGAAAAAGCCTACTTGAGCCCTAATTAACGGGTTAAACCTCGAGAGATTAATACCCTACCTAAGCCTTAATTTCTTGATTAATTGACACCCAATTGACCTCGAGAGGGGAAATTAGGGTAAAATCACTCAAACTACTAAGATGTATAGAGTGGGCACCTTCGTTCATTTGTTATAGTTGTATCCCTAACCAATTCCCAGACCTTAGAATTGAAACGTGTTGTGTATCCACCTAGGCAAAGGTCACGACCCTAGTGCCTTTATCAATATCAGAAAACAACAAAAAATAACTTAGTTAGTAATTATCTTACAAACAATAGAGTACACTTAGCATAGTTAAATACCAACAAATGTTTAGAAGTGCAATTAGAAACACTCGACCCTTTTAGATCACTTAGACACTCACCCCCATTATATACTCCCTGTGGATTCGATCCCGACCATTCGGGTAAAAGCTACAAGATCCTTGCCTTCCTACTTATATAGTAGTGTGGGTGAGGCATGATCAACTTCCTGTGCAGATTTCGGAGCAGGTAGTGGTTGATTGAGAGATTGGCTCAGGTTCATAGCTCGGAGACCCAAGGTAGTCCTGCTAGCGTCCACAGGCCCTGGTGTCCCCTTCTACATATCTTCTTTACTGTTTTCCTTTATTTTTCAAAACAGTTGTAATTTCTTTCAGTCAATTGATTGTAGAAAAATTATAGAACGTTCGTGAATTGTGACACCACATTTCTAGGTAGAAGTAGTATGTAAATGACTTCGATATCTATACACCTTTACAGTTATTCCATTTTATTTTTGCATGTTTACTGATAATCACTATAAATGGATATAAATGGCTAAATAATCTCTAACGTTAGCTTGCCTTGCAAGTTTGATGTTAGGCTCCATCACGTTTTCGAAGGTAGAAATTTCGGGTCGTGACAAGTTGGTATCAGAGCACTATGTTGCTTAGGTCTCACAATTCACGAACAAGCTTAGTAGAGTCTGGGGGATCGGTGACGTCTGTACTTATCTCCCAGATGCTATGAAGTTTAGGAACAATTTTCACTTTTATTCAACTTTGTCGTGCAATTTTGTTATCTCAATACTGACTGAACTCTCTTATTCTTATTCTCTCGCAGATTGTGAGAACACGTACCGCTTATTCTACTGATCAGCAGTCAGAGCGTCCAACAGCAGCTCCTATGAGGGGTAGAGGTCGAGGCTGAGGTCGTGCCAGAGGTCGAGGCAGGGGTAGGGCTCAGCCCAGAGCTCGAGCAGCAACCCTAGTTGTGGAGCCTCAGGTAGAGTTTGATGAGAAGGTTCTACCTTAGACTATTCCTGTCGGACCGACTTAGGTCCCCGAGGGGTTTATTGCCACCCTAGTGCTCCAGGATGCCTTGGTCCAATTAGTGGGCCTTATGGAGAGTGTGTCCCATACTGGAGCATTTTCCATGGCACCAGCTGTATCTCAGGATGGAGGAAGAGCCCAGACTCCTGCTACTCACACTCCAGAGCAGATGGCTCGCCAATTTCAAACTCTAACAGCTCATTCAGTCGGAGTAGTTCAGTCGGCTGCTGCAGCACAGCCCGGTGATGGGTCAGCTATGTCTTCTTAGGTTTTGTGGAGATTGGATAGGTTCACCAAGATCTTTCTAGTTCATTTCAATGGTGCTACTTCAGAGGATCCCCAGGAGTATCTCGACAGCTGTCACGAGGTTCTTCAGAACATGGGTATATTGGAGACCAATGGGGTCGACTTTGCTGCTTTTTAGATGACTGGTTCCGCCAAGAAATGGTGGAGGGATTATTTGTTGAACAAACCAGCTAGGGTCGCCTGCTCTTACTTGGGACTAGTTCTCACATCTCTTCTTAGAGAAGTTTATGCCTATCACCTTGAGGGAGGAGCGTCCTCGTTAGTTCAAGCGTCTCCAGTAGGGCAGTGTGACTGTTACTCAGTATGAGACTCGTTTTGTGAATTTTACCCGTTATGCTATCCTTTTTCTCCCCACATAGAGAGAGCGGATGAGGAGGTTTATTGAGGGTCTTGCTCAGCCTATTAGATTGAGGATGGCTAAGGAGACTGGGAGCGAGATTTCTTTCCAGGATGCGGCCAATGTCACCAGACGGGTCGAGGTGGTTCTTGGACAGGGAGTTCAGGGGTCAGACAAGAGACCTCGTTATTCTGGTGGGTTCAACGGTGCTTTATCTTGAGGCAGGGGTACCTTTGGTAGAGGCCATTCCATTCAGCGCTTCAGGCATCCCACAGTGCTTTAGGGGGTCGTGGTTCTTATGTACCTCCTTCTGGGCAGCCAACCTATATTGCACCACCACCTCCTCTTCAGAGTTACTATCTTGGTCAGCCGGCTCGTTAGGTTCAGTCTCAGTTTCCACAGCCATAGTATCAGGATGGATGTTTCGAGTGTGGTGATTATGGGCATATCTAGAGGACCTGTCCGAGATAATTAGGTGTTCAGCCACAGCATCAAGGTTCTCACGCCATGATTCTAGCACCAGTTGTTGCACCGCCTGCTCAGCCAGAGTAAGGGGTCAGGTAGCCGGAGGTAGGGGCCAGATTGTTAGAGGTGGAGGTCAGGCCGTTAGAGGTGGAGGCCCGCCAGCTAGAGGCCATCCCACGGATATGGTTCATAGTTGTGGGGCCTAGCTCCGATGTTATGCTTTTCCAGCCAGACCTAAGGCTGAGTCATCTAATGCTGTCATTACAGGTACTGTTTCGGTTTTCAGTAGAGATGCTTCAGTTCTATTTGATCCGAGGTATACTTACTCCTATATGTCATCTTATTTTGCTTCATATTTGGTCGTACCTCGTGATTCCTTGAGTGCCCCTGTATATGTGTCTACACCTGTGGGAGATGATATTGTTATAGATCGTGTATATTGTTCGTGTGTGGTCACTATTGGGAGTCTTGATACCATTGTAGACCTTCTTCTCTTAGATATGGTGTATTTCGATGTTATATTGGGTATGGACTGGCTGTCACCTTATCACGCTATTTTGGACTGTCATTCCAAGACAGTGACCTTAGCCTTGCCGGGGTTGCCTCGATTAGAGTGGAGAGGGACTCCTGGCCATTTTACCAGTAGGGTTTTATATGAAGGCTTGGCGTATGGTCGAGAAGGGGTATTTGGCCTATTTGGCTTATGTTTGTGATTCTAGTGCTGAGGTTCCTTCTATGGATTATGTTTCTGTTGTTCATGAGTTTCCAGAGGTATTTCCTGCAGACCTGCCGGTGATGCCACCCGACAGGGATATTGACTTTTGCATTGATTTGGCCCACTTCTAGATTATGAATGCTTAATCCATTTTAAAACGTCCATCAGGAAGTGTAACCCTAGATCGAGAATTGTGTTATTTCCTCGCGTCTTTGCAGGTCTAATATCATCATCTGGTGATGGGTTAGCTTTGTTCCTATCATCTAAAAAGTTAGTAAAATTTTAAAATGTTCAAAATAAAATCGAACGTGTGATACCTGACGGGGGTATTCTTTTATTTTTAGAAGTAATACTTCTTTAGATGGATGCCGTTCCAGCTTGTTGGTAGAACTCTGCCGTCCATAGCTTCCAACTCATAGGAGCCTTTTCCGCCTATCCCTCGGATTTTGTAAGGTCCTTCCTAGTTTGGATTTAGCTTTCCTGCACCTGCTTCTTTTCTTGATTCAAAGACTTTTTTGAGGACGAAGTCTCCAATTTTAAAGTACCTGAGATGAGCTTTACGGTTGTAATAACGCTTTATGATTTGTTTTTGAGCTGCCATCCGTATCAATGCTGCTTCTCTCTGTGGTTCGAGCAGATCAAGGTTGATCCTTAGTTTGTCGTCGTTTTCACCTTCCGTGGTTGTTGAGAACCTTATGCTTGGTTCGTCAATCTCCACAGGTATTAAGGCTTTTGAGCCATAAACAAGTGCGAACGGAGTTTCTCCCGTGGCTATTTTTGAGGTTGTTCTGTATGCCCATAGTACCGTTGGTAATTCATCAGGCCAGTTTCCTTTGGATTTATTTAGCCGCTTCTTTAGATTGTTGATGATGACCTTATTCGTTGATTCAGCTTGACCGTTAGCCACGGGGTGGTACGGTGTTGAAGTGATCCGCTTGATTTGCCAACTTTCGAAGAATTTCGTAATTTGTGAGCCTATGAATTGGGGGCCATTATCACACACGATTTCCTTTGGTATTCCAAAGCGGCATATTATGTTTTTCCATAAG
>ML309828.1:7566-17892 GCA_005239505.1 Nicotiana paniculata | reverse complement strand
TTCTTACAACTGAGCTCTACCACACAATCTAGAGTAAGAAGAAAGAGTGACAGTCCTAAATGCTCTGTAGCCTCCTGCTTATAAGTATGGTGCACAACACACCTATAAACAAGACTCTAATTATACCTATGTGGAAGGGAAGTCATGAAAGAGATAGAAGATGTGATGTGAGATTTTAAGGTAAATAAGGTAAAAGTGAACAACGTACAAGATACTCAAATGCAGAAGGTTGGGAATAGTCCATACTTCGGCTAGAAGCGCTGGGATTCAGTATCAATAGCGGTGTCGACAATGGCATATCTTCCAGCCTATAGTTTATAGGTATCGAGAGGTCTAGTAAAAAGAGTAAAGAAGAGTTTGAGACAATGTGATGTCTCACTTGATGTTCCAGAAAAGCATAAAAAAATCAGTTGCAAGCTAAAGTATGGTAGAGCAACAAGGTTTTAGGAAAACAGGAGTAAAGATAAAAAATAAAAAAAACAAGTGAGAAGGTGAAAAAAATGAATAAGTCCACAGCATTAAGCCCATGAAAACAAGAAGACTGATGGTTTCTCTAAGTTATACAAAGCCCACTATAGCCTGAATGAACTCAAAGGAGTCTAAGACTTAGACTCCCTAGGACAGAACTGCTCTAGTACCACTTTTGTCACGACCCAAACCAATGGGCCGCGACGGGCACCCAGTACCTTACTCAACCAAGTACCAACGTAATGTATCTTTCTTATTACATCATTATATACACGTGACATACAGGCCTAATAGGCCAACATGATCATTTATAAACTCAAAACATAAACCCACAAGGTCGTACAATCTTTCACGTACACGACATATGTCTACAAGCCTCTAAGAGTACATAAATACCATAAAGGTCGGGACAGGGCCCTGCCATACTAATCAGTACATGTCCTAATCATACTGACCACATAAGCAACTCTGGAGCAATGGAGCGTACCAACACCTTCCGTTGGGCTGATAGCTTACTTGGAGCACTCTCAACCTGTCTATCAAGACTTGCGGGCATGAAACGCAGCGTTCCCAGGAAAAAGGAACGTCAGTACGAAATAATTTACCGAGTATGTAAGGCAATATACTGAAATCTGAAACTGAGCTGATAATATAATAACTGAAGATATGCTTACCTGTTGATACTAACTCAACTCTCTCAATATAGTAAGTAAAACAGTTGTCCGGCCCTATATAACTGCTCTGTTGTAGTAGGCTCACTCATAGGCACTCGGCCATACTAGGCTCTGTATCTCGACCAATTGGGCTCGCTCATAGGCGCTCGGCCACAGTAGGCTCGGTATATAACTTACCATCTGATCAGAAGTTTCCTAATAGGGGTCTGCCCATCGATTATAGCTCGATGGTAATGAAGATACTTTAATACTATATATATATATATATATAGACTCTCTGATCTCTTGGCTGGAAGAAGGAAATACTCAAAAGAATATGAAGTCCCAATAAGGAGAATATTGTAACTTACAAAACTAGGAAAATATACGTAAATTTCGGGACATGAATTTTTCTTTATGCCTCGTTATCAAACTTGTGTAATTACGAGATCATGCAAAATAAAGGAAGAGGTTAGCCTTAACATACCTGGAGTAGGGACAAATCCGTGTGATATTCTTGACTCGATATTTGAGATGACGTTGCTCAGCTATAGCACTCTTGGAACCTGACTCAGTAGAGTTTGATTAACTGCTTTTGTTGTCAATTTTTTCATCTTTTGGTAGCTCAGCCACCAAATTCTTAAGACGAAACCGTTTTCTTTTTGGGAACAAAACAAACATCTTCTTCAGAAGAAGTAGTCATATGTTGTATTTGTTGTCTTTTATGGTAAGATTTAAGAACTCTTCTATGAAAGAGATTCCTTGGTTTATTATTTTCGGAATCTGATACCATCATTCTAATTATATCTAACTAGTCACTCTAATGACATTGCTATTATATTGTTTTGCTACTTGGTGTGTAGTAAACTTGGACGACACAAAGAGAGAATTTTAATACAAAGTTTGCATTATGGTTTCCGTAAGGGGGGGTGAATGGGAGAGGTGATGACTAAGCATCCTAAATTCTAAAAATGTGACATATAAGCAAATAGTTAATGACTCATTCAAATGGGATAAGGGGGCTGTCACGTTAGGGTTTTTCTATCTTTATCCAAAATTTCTTTAATTAATTGGGTAATATCTCATTATCCAATAATTAATCAATTACCCACATAATTAATAATTATCTCAAATTACTTAAAATACTATTCATTTTAACACACTTTATACATCATACCATCATGGTCATGTGGTACTTTGTATGGCGCTAGTCCATAAATAGCAGACATTATATCTCGGGCCGTATTTTATCCCAAAATATTAAACTTTGACGAAATTCACTTTCTTCGATTTGCTTACCCTCTCACCTTCACGAATTTACTCATTACTTGTTTGAAATAGCATAAAATTCTTATAATCTTAAAGTAATCTCATTCCCGAACTTATATCAATTTACTTACGGCGTACCTCCATGTATGAAAACATGGGGTGTAACACCACGCTTAGGCGATATGATATCATTGTTGGGACTCGCAACAGTCGTATACTTGTTGAATTGACTACTAATTGATGTCTTGTACTTAGTCACAGTCTTACTTGTGTGTCATATCTCCATTCCCTCTTATTTCTTGTTAATACTGTTGTCAATTCTGTTTGGGATGAATCTTAGTCACGACCCAAATTCCCTCCGTTGGGTATCGTGATGGTACCTAGTCTTAGGGACTAGGTAAGCCTAGCAATTACTGAATAACAACAATAAATAAAGGGAAACTAACAGTCTTAATATAGAATCTCAACAGAATTATACAAACTTTCCCAAAATCGGTAGTACACGTCATAAGCTCTACGAATCTTCTACAACTTCAAAGTACAACTGTTTGGAAAAAGATACAACAGTGTATGAATAATAAATACAAAGAAGGTGACTCTGATGCCTGCGAACGCAGCACCAGGTTACCTTGAGTCTCCTCGGCAACCATCCACACAGCTACTACAATATATACCTGGATCTACACACAAAAATGTGCAGAAGTGTAGTATGAGCACACCACAGCGGTGCCCAGTAAGTATCAAGACTAACCTCGGTGTAGTAGTGACGAGGAATAGTCAAGACACCACTGGTCTACAAGATAAATAACATGAATGTAGAAATGACCAAATGTTACATCTATCTAAGACTTCAAGGAATAATTTACAACAATGCCAATATAATGCGGAAGGCAATTATAGAAATCAATCACGAAACAGCACAAGATTACCTAGAAAGATGGACAACAAAACAAGCTAAACCGAAAGGAAACACAATACAATAGAGAACACTAATAACTCAACTCTACATCAGTTTGTTCACATCGGGCCTTAGCCACAAAAATCCATATACTGGTGGAAATCTTTAAACAGTTCATATGAAAAACTTCTGCAAATAAAAATCATTTTAGTATGGAAGAGTTTCTTTTGAAAACATATTTTCTCCAAAAGTAGATATAAGTATATTTAATAAAAAGAATTACGTAAAACATAGGTTCTTTCAAAATACGAAACTTCTCAAAGATATTTTTCCAATAAATGACTTCCAAATCTCATTTTAGGCAAGACTAGTGCTTTTAAAATATACCTTCGATGTAAAAGTCATTCAAGTATAATCATTTCAAACCATTGCTTTTTCAATAACACTTTTCAATAAAATTCCATGATCAAAATCTCTTCAAGATTTATCCACCGGAAATCAGTCCGTAACTCAGAAATTACCATGCCGTACAGGAGAAATATCAAATTTTGCCAATAGTAAGAGATCAGTAGGAATATCCAAATTTAGAACAACGAAATAAAATGCAAAGACAAGTACACGGCATCACCCTTGGTGATTTTACTCGCATCCTCACCAAAACAAGTGCACGGCATCACCCTTCGTGCTTTACTCTCATTCTCACCAAAACAAGTGCACGACATCACCCTTTGTGCTTTACTCTCATTCTCACCAAAACAAGTCACAGCATCACCCTTCGTGCTTTTACTCTCATAACATGGCACGACATTATCCTTCGTGCTTTAATATCATAACACGGCACGCCATTATCCTTCGTGCTTTAATATCATAACATGGCACGCATTATCCTTCGTGCTTCAATACCATAACATGGTACGGCATTATCCTTCGTGCTTTAATATCATAACATGGAACGGCATTATCCTTCGTGTTTCAATATCATAACATGGCACGGCATCACTCTTCGTGCTTTATTACTCTCATCCTCACAATACACGGCATCACCCTTCGTGCTTTACACTCTTCCTCACCCAATAAATATCAAGAACAACAGTTTGTCAAGGAAAAATCAACAATATGACCCATAAACCACCACATCCCGGCAAGGGAGTTAACAATACAAACAATATCATTAACAGCATAACCAGTAATAAAAACCACAACATCCCGGCAAGGGAGTCAACAGTACAACAATATCATTAACAGCATAAACAGTAATAGGAACCATCACATCCCGGCAAGGGAGTCAACAATACAAACCTTATTATTAACATCATAGACAGTAACAGAAACCATAACATCCCGGCAAAGGAAACAGCTATAACCAATCTCACCTAAACAGTTAACTTCACGGAATAACACTCAGCCTAAACAAAAGGCCCGATAATAGGCAACATCAAGGAAATACCAATAACATAAATGTCTAGCAATTAGACCTAAGTGGCACTTAAGGGAATAGTCATATAAATCACAATGTAAGACTCACGGGCATGCTTGAATCCAATGAATAGATGTTCCAACTATGGCTAGTCAACTATAAGGCTGGATGACACTAATTATAGTCAATTAGGCAAGCTAGTAAGAAAATATAGCATGATGATAAGAGAAGTAGAATATTCAGTTAAGTCAAATAGCCAACGAAGAATCCAAAAATAAGTAATTCTAATTTAAACAGGAAGGAATAAAATTAACAACTAAGGATTCAAGTGTAACAATTACAAATCATACACAGGTAATATAAGAATATACGAATCCTAAAAGGGCAATCTAATTGCAAATAAGTACGAGTACACACTCGTACCTCGCATACTCGGACTACAATCAATAAATAAGACTCAATCCTAAGGGATAGTTCCCCCACACAAGGTTAGGCAAGATACTTACCTCAAAGACGACAACCCGGTACTCAAAATTAGACTTCTCGGGCGGGAAGGCCTCCGGACGGCTCAAAATCAGCTAAAACAACTTCAAAATACATATAAAATGTATAAGGAATTATTCCGAATAATAAAGTTTCAATATTTATAAAATTATAAAAATCGATCCAAAAGTCGACCTCTGGTCCCGACCCTCGGAACTCGACAAATTTTACAAATTCTGATTACCCATTCTGATACGATTTCACCGATACTAAATTTATCTAATTCCGATGATATTTATTCTTTCAAATCATAAATTTACCTCTTACAAGTTTTCTTTCAAAACCCACAATCCCCTCAACCCAAAACACAAATTAAATGAAAAAAACAAGAACTAATTCATGAAATATATTAAATTCTAGTCGAAGAACACTTAACCATTCGATTTGTGTGAAAAACCCTCAAAGAATCGCCCAAAACCGAGTTCTAGAAGTCAAAATATGTTTAAAATGGTGAAACCCAATTTTGCAAACTTATATTCTGCCCAGGTGTTTTGTTAATCGCGATCGCGGGGATCAAGGCGCGATCGTGTAGAAGGAAAATGAAGCTGGCTTAAAATGCTCTACGCGATCGCGGAATAGCTTATGTGATCGCGTATAAGGAGTAAGTTAGCTTCTGCGATCACGGACCAACTATTACGATCGCATAGAAGAAGAAATGGCCACTACCAAATAACACTGTGCGATCGCGAACGTGTGTATGCGATCGCGTAGAGTGTAGTCTACAAGTTGTGCTATCGCGAAGTAAAAAGTGCTATCGCGATTAAGGAAACTGAGCTGGTCCATTTTACACTATGCGATTGCGGATTTGTCTATGCGATCGCATGGAAGGGGACAACAGATGGCAGAAACAACAGAGGAAAATGAGAGAAAATGGACCCGAACCCTATCCGAAACATACCCGAGCCCTCGGGGCTCAAAACCAAATATACACACAACCTTAAAAACATCCTACGGACTTATTCGAGTAATAAAATCACCAAAATAACATCATAAGCATCAAATAAAACCTCAAGATCAATGAAATTTCTCAAAACTTCTTTAAACATCAATTTTTGCATTTAAGGTCCGAATCATGTCAAACTAAGTCCGTTTCTTACAAAATATCACAGATAGCACACATAAGGCATATTGAACCTGTACCGGGATCCGGAACCATGATATGGGCCCGATATCACAGGTTTCACCTAAAATTTTATTTTCAAAAACCTTTAGATATTCAGAAAACAATTTTCTTTAAAAAATTTATTTCTCGAACTTGGGACCTCGGAATTCGATTCCGGGCATACGCCCAAGTCCACTATTTTCCAATGGACCCTCTGGGACCGTCAAATCATGGGCCCGGGTTCGTTTACCAAAAAACATTTACCGAAGTCAACTTTATTCAAATTTCTAACACAAAAATTATCATTTTTATCAGTTTTTCACATAAAGGCTTCCCGGCTACACGCCCGGGCTGCTCATGCAAATCAAGCTGAGAGAGAAGGAGGTTTTCACAACTTCGGAACATAGAATTAGCTAGAAAAATAAGGATGACCTTTTGGGTCATCACATCCTCCCCCTCTTAAACAAACGTTCGTCCTCGAACGTGCCAGGATTCACCTTGAACTCATCCAATCACTGTTGTACACTTCTAACACATATCCGCGGGTGATCCCACGCCACCCCAATCCACGAAAGCCTGATGAAACAATCACAACTGCAATATAGCCTTCACATCACCACTGATAAGCCTCCTACCTCTACTTCTCACCCTCTACTCATTGACAAAAAACCCGATTCTAAATCCATATCCGGCATTAGTCTCAATCACCTGCATCAACTCATGACTACACCCACTAGGCACGGCCACACAACATAGCACATCACACATAGGCTCATATAACACTTTTGATCACAATAGCTGCCCAAAATCAACTCGACATTGGCAATTATCCCCACATATGAAAGAACTCGGTTCCCAAACCCCATAACACTGATAATGATGAAATGAACACGAAGTCTTCATTATTAAACACCCGAGTCACCAGCCACAACTAACACCACGGGGCACATATCCCGCAAACTAAACTAAAGAAAACACATAACAAAATGACTGAATAAGAAAATGGAAACATATAAAGGAACTATCAAACAAGCCCATAGGCACAACTCTCTATCAATACCGACTTACCAAAAGCAATATAACAAGGAAGAAGCAAAGAATACGAACAAATCACAAGGATACCATCCTGATATAATTTCAACTGCGGTACTCAGCCCGGTCCAAACATATCAAATCATAAATATCACGAGGACCTCGCCCTCAACTCTGAATCACACACCGAAAATATATCATACCAATTGAAATTCCTCCACTAATTCATCTCAGTTGATAAAATCATAACGCTAGCTGATCTCATATCTCGATGGAATATCAAATCACAACTCGTAAGCAAGTATTCAGGAAAATCCCATAAATCTTACCACGAAGAACAACAAGAACTCACTTCCAGTATCACCGCTATCAAGAATGAAATAAACAACGATAGACGCGGGCTACTACTCATAGAATCTCCCATCAGGAGCAAACACACAATGGGGTGCAGAACATGGAACTCACTCATAAATGAAACAGCAATTAAGGGGACTCGTCCTGACCAGCAAAACTATAATGAAATACAATTGGTGCCCCTCTGCAACACATCAAAACATACCTGGGTGATGATATTTGGCACAACGGCCTCTATTTTACTATATGAAACACAACAATGGGTCGGGTCTCCCCCTCTTAGGGGCCTTCTACTCACCGGAATACCTTGCTACCATACACCTACCTGAATCCTGGAGTAATATCTAACCCTATAACTAACATCTCCACGCTAAAAACAATCTCGCTGCCGACATGGCCATGGAAAAACACACAATACGAACCCTCTGAGACCCATGAGTACCTGAAATCCCATGTGAAGCTGGTAATGCAAATTGAACTGGTTGACCCACAAAGCCTTTACCGTGTCGTACCTTGCCTCCATAATACGGACCAATAGATTCCTCCGATCTACGAGGCCTCATTTCCTCCCTGAACACTCTCCCTTATCTCGTCTGTCCTCTCACTCCCGGTCCCATATGCTCTCTAACAGGCGAGCGATCCCCCTTACCTGCTGAAACGAGGCATCCTACTCTAACTCTCGAGTCTCGCTAAACTAAATATAATGCCTGAATCTCCCAAATGACTCTACGGACTCATCTCCCAGCTGAAGCAACCAAGTGAAGTGCAAGTCCGGCCCACTCACTAAATCTAACGGCCTGCTCCCATAGTGACACAGCGCCCTGATGCAACTGCTCAAACTCCACGCGTCATACATCCCGAAGTAACTGAGGCGCAACCTCCCTCAAAGCATCTCCGAAAACTGAATCCATATTATAGAAGCTAACTCGGTCCGGTGACCCCAACTCATACGCCGCCACCACTGATCCACCCATTACTCTGAACCTGAGACATGACAAAAACAAACCCGCTCGTCTTCACAATACCCGAAGCACGAAGAATATAGTGACACTCCTCCCAGAAATCCTGGGCACCATCTGCCGCCAATCCACTAAGAGATAGAAGGGTGATGTTTTCTGTACCTCTCAAGTCCAAGGTATTCTTCCTCTGAGGCTACTGTCCTAACCACGGACTGAACTGAAACCACATGTCGTACTATCGTGACAACGGGTACCTGACCCATGTGATCTCGCTGCTCTAGAGTGTAGACGGTGGGAGTCTGTACTCCCCCCTGATCTGTGAAGCAACCGGTGCACTAGAATCAACCTTGCCTGAGTCAATGTACCACTTATACTCAAAATTGCGCTCAGGTCTCCTGAAGTCCGGGGTAGCAACTGGCACCCCCAGTACCTGTTCCCCAACTAGAACTACTGGCGACTCCTCAACGGCTTCTCTGATGGCATCTTAAATGCGGCACATGCTCCTCGTTGGCCTCTGTCTCTGACCCTTGCGTCACTTGCTCCGGGGTAACATCATCAGGAACTGCCGCTCGTGTCCTCACCATCGGTGAGAGAATGGAATGATAATTTCAAACTTCAGGATTAATAAACTCGCACGCTAGGAATGAAGGAAGTGAAATTGTCCTATTAGTTCTGTAGCCTCTAGAAGATAAGTACAGACATCACCGTACCGATCCGCAAGACTCTACTAAACTCGCTTATGACTCGTAGCACCTATGAACCTAGAGGTATGATACCAACTTTTCACGACCCAAATTCCCTCTGTTGGGTATTGATGCGAGGCTAGAATTCATGGTTTAACATGTTATATGCCCTACATTTTATGTGCGTTAATGATAAAAATACACTTTTTATGTGCATAATAGAGTCTATTTCATGTGTAGGTGAATTGGAGATGGAAACCGAGCTAAATGGATGCAAATACATCGAAAATACGCTCAAGAGGCGAGGAGGAGTGCACCGGGCTATAGCCAGGCGCCAAAGCCCAAACGCCTGACCCTTCCTGGCGTTAGCCAGGCGTTAGAGCTGAAACGCCTGACCCTGCCTGGTGTTATCCAGGCATTAGAGCTGAAACGGCAGCCTGCGCCAGGGCCCAAACGCCAGGCTTCTAATCCGGCTAAATTCGAGTTTTTGAAGAGTTTAAGTGTCTCCTGGTTGGAATAGAAGTCTCCTACACGTTTAGGGTTTATCCCAAACATATAAATAGACCCCAAAAACACAACTTGAAGGGGATTCGAAGAGAGGAAATCATAAAAGTGAAGAAAAACCTGTGGATTACTACTCAGCAAAGCAAAAACATTGATTTTTCTCTCCTTAGTTCATTACTCTATAATTCAATTGTGCAAGTTATTTTAGATTTGATATTTATGAATATGAGTAGCTAAATTTCATAATCTAGGGTTTTGGTGGAACCCGTTGGGGCACCAACTTATGGTGATATTAATATAGTTTGGTTGATTGTTCATCTCTATTTGTTCAACTACGTTCTTATTGTAGCTAATTGAATGGCTATCAATTAGCTGTGCCTAATTAGTGTGTATCTACTTGAGAGAGAGTGCATATTTAGGTAATTGTTTGAACAACACCACTCC